>MU106643.1:0-99966 GCA_012274485.2 Sinapis alba
AGAAAATATTTTTAAGGTATAGCTATTTTTGAACCCCTCTCCTTATATGGTCATTATTGACAATGTAAATTATAAGTTCTGATGAGATCACTAAGAATCACCTATAACAGATGATATTATGGAAGTTTGGCATCCGATGAAACGAGGTTGAACTCACCGTTCATGTGACTAGCATTAACGGTTAAAAACGACAATTGCTCTAAAAACAGTAAAGCAAATTTGTGGAATGTGCCAGATTGGTGGTGATAGAAAACAAGTTTTGTAATACTTGATTTAGCTCATTTTGGTTGCAGGATTGTAATCGATTTCTAAGATATATATATATAATTACTTTATTTATACTAAAAAGAAACTTCGGACTGAACTACATGCATGGGCTAGAGATATCTTTTGACCTGTTTTAAATTTCTGTCAGCGGAGAAAGCGAAAAATCTTTTAAATCTCTCGTGTATAAGAATATAAAAAGAAAAGAAAGAAAGAAAGAAGTTGAAACTTGGAAATCATGCAAAGCCACACCTCTACTGCTCTAACATCTCACTGTCTTAGGTGTCCTCTTCTCATCTCTCCAACTCCATCTATAAAGAACCGATCTCAAACAAAGAACAAAAAGAAGATCAAAGAAAAAGTAGACACTGCTCAATATCATCTTAATGGCGGATACACATCGCGTCGACCGTACTGATAGGCACTTGCAATTCCAGTCGCCCTATGAAGGCGGCCGAGTTAATATTCAGTATGAAGGCGGTGGTGGTGCAGGCGGCTATGGTGGCGGATACGCTGCTGGAGGTTACAAAAGCATGATGCCTGAACGTGGCCCATCTACCACCCAAGTAACTCACATTGTCAATCTTATGATTACATTTTCTTAATCTTCATGCATATTGTTTTAAGCTTCCTGGACTCCATTTTCAATATGGTAGTTTATATCTTTACACTCTTTAGAGATTAAACTCTTTAGAGATTAAGCCTCATAACCCATTGATCTGTATATAATCTCAATACATAGGAAGTTGATGATATGCTGCATACTACATGTTTTAACAGTTTCCTATTTCTTTAGAAAAAAATTGATACTGGAAAAATGGTCCATGATGTAATTATTATGAATGTTTTTGTAATATATATAGTTTTTGAAAGTGTCTACCGATCGATACGGTTGCATGCAATACAAAATACATGTACCTTCTCTGATAGGTGTCGACTCATGTACCTTTTATTATGATTGTTAATTAATACAAACTGGTAAGAACATGAAAAATGGTTATACACGCTTAGCTTTTCGTGATTTTACTAATGTTGTAAAAATGATTGTATGTTTATGAAAATGGTTGCTAATCAAAACATCATTTATGAAAGGTGTTATCCTTTTTGGTGGGAGTTCCTGTAGTTGGTTCGCTGCTTGCCATAGCCGGTTTACTTCTGGCGGGTTCGGTGATAGGTTTACTGATCTCTATACCGCTTTTCCTCCTCTTCAGCCCGGTCATAGTCCCAGCGGCTCTAACCATCGGGCTTGCAACGATCGGCTTCTTGGCCTCTGGAGTGTTCGGTCTAACGGGGCTTAGCTCAGTCTCTTGGGTCATGAACTACCTTCGGGGGACCAGGAAGAGTGTTCCTGAGCAGTTGGAGTATGCTAAGAGAAGAATGGCTGATGCTGTTGGCTACGCTGGACAGAAGGGAAAAGAAATGGGGCAGCACGTGCAGGATAAGGCACATGAAGCTAAACAGTATGATATTTCTAAGACCCATGATACCACTACTAAGGGTCATCAGACTACTCAGAGGACGGCCGCAGCATGATGAAGTTCTGTTTTGAGGGCAAGTTATGTAACTTTTGCTGTGATGTCCTTTTACTTCTCCTGGCCTTTTCACTATGATGTTAAGTTCTTTTTGTTTCAAAACGAGAATCGTAAAGTGTAGTGTCTTCGTAATCGTAATCATGAAACAGAGCAAGTGATTTTCAATAGTTTCTCCATCCTCTCAAGTCAGAAGCTCAGAATGTAATAATTTTGATTATGTCATGCAATATCTGATTTACGTACACTTTATTGTTTCTTTGTTTGAGTGTGCTCTTCATATACTGTTAAAAAGTAAAACTGAACTGAGAAACTACCAATAATCTCTGCAAGAGCAAGAACCTTCTGAGAAATGATGAAACCTTTTAGAATCTCTAATAATGAGTCTCCTTTCCTCCATCAAAGATATTGCTTTTGCTGTTTCGTGACAATCTCCACATATTCTAAGATTTTTCCTTATGATTATTGGCTCCATTGGACTAATCACCAGAAGCCCAAACCCCATTGCAAGCTTCTCGCTATGTTGATTAATCATTTCCTCTTTCACATCTTCATCAACATCATGTAACACAAACTCTGTTCTCGATTTATATCCTAATTCATTCTCCATCTTCTTTCTAATCTCTTTCAGCTTCTTCTGTATCTTCTCTGATTCAGGGTGAGACCAATCTCCAACAACAAACTTATGAATCTTATTACCATGTTCAATGTAGCTACACCCTGAAGCTCTTACAAGACCTTTCTGTTTCATCAGATTCCTTATTATTGAAGCCTCTTTCCATTGACCAGACGCTGAATAAATGTTGGATAGCATTATATAGTTTCTACCATCACAAGGCTCTAACTCAAACAATCTCTCTGCAGCTTCTTTACCGAGTTTGGTATCTCCATAAACCCTACAGGCACCAAGCAAAGCTCCCCAAACACCAGAACTTGGCTCCATTGGCATCTCTTTGATCAATCCATAAGCATCCCGAAGAAACCCGGATCGACCCATCAGATCAACCATACAAGAGTAATGATCTAACCTCGGCTCAACTCTGTATCTTTCCAACATTGTTTCGAAATAATGCTTCCCTTCTTCGACAAGACCCGAGTGACTACAAGCACTCAACAAGTGGGTGAAAGTTACATGATCAGGACTAATACCATAGTGATCAACCATGAGCTCAAAGTGCTTGATAGCGTCTCTTCCATAACCATGAGTGGCATAAGCAGCAATCATTGCAGTCCACGCCATACTATCTGGAGAAGTCATCTCCAGAAAAACCTTAGACGAATCCTCCAACCTCCCCAGTTTTGCATACAAGTCTAATAACGCCGTCGTTATACACATGTTTGCATTAAACCCACAACACAAGATCATCCCGTGAATCCCTTGCGCTACTTTCACTGCTCCAATAGCTTCACAGACACGGAGAAGAGCAAGACAAGCAGCTTGATCAGCCTTATTCCCAACCCTTCTGCTCACGTTGAAGCAAGCCAGACCTTCTTCAGCTAAACCGTTTTGCAAGTAAACCACAATCATCGTATTCCACGAAACCACATTCTTTACACTCAAATCCTCAAACAATTTACAAGATGAACTCAAATCTCCAACCTTTCCATACCAGTTGATAAGAGCATTCACAACTTTCACCTCCTCAAGGACACCATATTTCATCACAAGCCCATGAACGCAACGTCCTTCTTCTCTACTCTTTCCATGAACACAAGCCGAGATAATCGACAAAAACGTAACTTCATTAGGTCTAAACCCTAAACCCACTTCCGATCTCATCATCTTAGATAAAGCCTCTAAACATTTACCCAGATAACCTCTCCCTGAATACCCAGATATCAAAGAGTTCCAAGAGACTAAATCTCTCTCAGGCATTTCATCGAACAGTTTCTCTGCGCAAACTTCGTGACCGAGTCTCAAGTAACATCGGACAAGCTGATCTCCAATGAATCCATGGCGGTAACTCAGTGTCTTCACTACTTTACAGTGAAGCGAATGGCATTTGAAAACGGAGACGCAAGAGGCAATAGACGCTATTAGTGATGAAACATTTGCCATATAAACTCCAAGAATCATAAACGGAGAAGAAGTTCGTTCTTGAACAAAACTATCTTGGCAAGAAAGCTCCGCCGATTCAAAAATATGTGATTTGAACATGAAAACACATTTGGTTGTGTCGTCACTCATAGTTAGTTAGCTTAACTTTTTCTCATTTTCTACTGTTATAATCAAACATCTTTAGTTATTGTTGAATCAATTGTGAGTTCTTCAAAAATGTTTTATTAATCTGTATTTTTTTTTTTTTTTTTTTTTTTGACAAGTTTTATTAATCTGTATATAATTACAAAAGTAAAGTAATTACAAGGAGATAAAAAGTAAGAAGGCCGGAGTTTTTGTTTAATGTGCCGATGAGAGCACAAAAAGACCAATTAGTCGTTTAACCCAAAATCTTGCGGTCAATATTTTTGTTTTAACTTTTGGGTCTCTTCATTCATTTGGTTTGCTATCTTATAAAACAATCAAATCAATAAATATATTGTAATGATTTTTATAATAACTAAAATATTTTTTATTGATGTTAAAAAAACTCTTATTTCAAATCATTTTATTGTAAAATTTATTGTAAAATCTAAACACATATAGTTTAAGTTACACATAAAGTATATACTAAATATATGTTTTGTATTGTACGATCTAATTAATTTAATATTATATGTCTATTTTATTATTTGGAAATCATATATTTATTTTATATGAAATGTGATACGTCATATGATATAGGGTAATATTGTTTAGTGTTTATTGTTTATTATGCAGAGATGTAGAGTTTAGTATTATGGTTTAAAGAATAGATTTCAAAACCAAATTACATATAGATGATAAATATTATGTTATATGAATTTACAATATGGTGTTTGATTGATTGATGATCAGATAAAAGGTGATATGGATTTTTGATATTGTTTTCCAAAATCACATATCTGAAATTTTCTAATAATTGAAATTCTCTTAGTCATATGAGTAAATTTTCTTTGTAACAAAGAATATGTCAACTATATCTTACACGCGATATGTATAATAATTCAATAAAAAATATTTACAGAAATTAAATATTTATATTGGATCCATTGAAGGATGTACACACAAATATTTCTTGAATATATTTAAGTTTTAATATTTTCTCAGTTTGAACTATACCTTCTCGTGCAAATTTCACCTAATAAAAATTATATGTATAATGAATCTAGATCTTTATCTAACGACTCAAACTTAAAATTCCAAACATCTAGCTGTATATTTTTTGGCTCTTCATTTCATCAAATTGATGTTTCCATTTCTCTTAGAATTATCGTACTTACCTAATATATTTATATATTATCTATATTGTTATTTTATATAGTTTTATTATATTATTCTTTACTAATATGTTTGTTATCCTCTTTCACATAAAGATGAATGTTAACGTCATTAAAGGTTAAACTAGTGAAAAAGCAATTGAGCATGACATGAGTAATCTTGCAGATGCAATATTAGTCTTCATTTCTTTAAATTTATGTTTCCATTGTTTTATAATTGTCTTATTGCCTTCTTATATTATTCAGTATTGTTATTTATAATGATCTTTATTATACCATTTATATACTAATATGTTTGTTATCTCACTTTTCATATAGTAGAATATTAACATCATTGAAAGCCAAACAAGTTAGAAGTCCATTGAGCATGAAGTGAGTAATATTGCAGATGCAATATTGATCTTCATTTCTTCAAATTTATGTTTTCATTGTTTTATAACAGCCATATTTACCAACATATACTTACTAGTATTCTTATTTTCTATGGATTTTACTATATTCATATACTAATATGTTTGTTATCCCCTTTCTAATACAAATGAATATTAAGACATTGAGAGCCAACCAAATGAGAAGGCAATGTAGCATGATGTGAGTAATCTTGCCTATGCAATATTGATCGAGAAGTTGGACGGAAAAAAATTCAGGAATTACCATCGAGATATTAAATTAGACTTAGAACATTTGCAGTTTGATAAAGTACCTAACTGAGGAGAGACCAATTAATCGCGTTGGAAGAGTATATAGTACAAGCAATAATAGTCGTGGTCCATATATTTTTAAATGGATGGAAAAAAACTATCATCTAATAAGTGACATGTTACGAGAGAATGACAACATTCCCAAATTTTTGGAGCTTTCATATAGTCTATAATGAAAATTTCAAACCGTATAAATATTTAGGGATAATGTATTATATAGATAAGACAGAGTTATTATTATATTTAATGATGATATATGGTAATAAGAAATTATTAGTATTTTGGATCGTTATCTTCTAATTTAGCTCTTAATAATTTTACTTGTCAAAAATAATGTTATTGATAACTATAAATTTGTTGATATCACTATTGTGAGATAACCTTACCTAAACCATTCTTAATTACCATATTTTGAATATTGGTTTTTGTTAATAAATTAGGTGGTTACCCTATTCAAACCATGCTATGTTATTATGCTCTAATACTATCATCATAATATACCATTTATTGTATCTTGTACACATATACGGTCCATTTCTTACTGTTTTAGGATTGTGGATTGTGATACATATATAGTTTGGATATGAAAATTTGGTTCCATCAAACTAAGTGTTTTTCTATATCTCTACTATAATTTAACCATATTGACCAGTTCAATATTTAGAATTTATTGTTTATGGTTTAGGTTTGCAAACATGTTGGTTTTAGCTTTAGGGTTTATGGTTTGGTTTGAAGGTTTGAGTGTTTAGTTAAACTATTTTAAATTTGCATAAGTGAAACATCGGTTCGAATTCAATAAAAATAAATTATATGCTAACCTCACTATATTAGCATGAATTCAAAGTCTGTAATTCATAATAGTATACAATATATTAAATTCTACGATAGTCAATCATTGTATGATTGGTTCTATATATTTGAACCGGTGTTTGAAATTAAATATCATTGTTATATAGGTTCTATAAACAATACTTCATAATCTTTATGGGCACAAATATTCTCTCAATCAAACGATATTTAAATCATCCAATAAAATTTAGTTGTATTATTCAAGTTAATATTTTTCTATAAATTAAAATAGTTTGAAAAGAGATATCATTATTATATAGGTTCTATAAAAAAATACTTTCTAATTTTTTTGCGAACAAATATTTTGTCAGTCAAATTATAATTAAATCATCCAAAACAGTTTGTCATACTATTCAAGTTGATATTGTTTAAACAAAAATTTGTAGATTTATGTTCACCGATATCTTCCAATAAAGGTATTTACTGAAATAACTATTTGCAAAGATATTATATGAGTAAACAAAAGTTAAGCATGAATATTTGTTTAACATATTTAAATTATGATATTATTTTAACAGTTTTGGATTGTATCTTCTCATGTAAATCTCACCTCCTAAAAATCTCTATATAAAGTAGCGATTTCTTTTCCTAAAATTTAAACCTTGAAATTCCACACGTTTAGCTGATTTTTTTTGCTCTACATTTCTTAATTTTGTTGTTAATGTTGCATTTTTTATGAATGTTTTCTCGTGTTTTCAATATCCTTCTTATACTAATATATTTTTTGTCCTTCATCATGCAAATGAATATTAGTGAACTTGAAGTCCTAACAAGTGAGAAGGCAATGAATCATAAATTGAGTCATCTAGCAGATGCAATACTGTCAAAGAAGCTTGATGGAAAAAATTCAGTAACTAGCACCAAAAGATGAAATTATATTTATCATTTGAAGTTGGATAAGAAACTTAGTAAGAACAAACTAGTTAATCATGTTGGAAATGTTGATGTCATTTTTTAACAAGTGTTGAAGCTTTGATCCATGGTGACTATATGTGTAAATGAGTGATACTAGGCCGACTAATCGATCCTTTTTATGCATTATATTCATAGGAAAATCGTCAAAATCCTTTTGGATATTTTTGGGGAAGAATCACAAGGCGGATGTTCTGAGGCGTCAATATTTTGCAACTGCTAAATTCTTACACTTCTAACTTGTTGACTCTAAACCTATTATTCAACAAATTGATTTATTTTACTCTATTTACTGAAAATTGACATGAGAGGGTATTTTTCTTTGCAAAATTTTTATTGTAAAATGTTTGATCGAGAAGCTTCCTGCAAGTTGGTTGAATTTAAGGACATATATAAGAGAATCAGAGGTAGCATCTCTAGATGAACTCAGCAAGCTAAAACTTAAAGATTTAAACAAGAACCTCATTAAGGAAAATTCGTGTTCCCTTCCACATGGGAAGTTCAACACTAACACAAAGACAATATTCAAAAAACCGGGTGATGCTACGAAGAAGTCCAAAGGAATATGTTATAAATGTGATAAGCATACCATGTTTAATATGATGTTTTATTTTTAAAAGTCTTAAAATAATTTATTCACAATTTATTTTGAACTATTGTGTCAGAATTCTCTTATATATGTTTCTATATAATAATTATTCCAATAGATTTATTTTATTGATTGCTTATTTTTGACGTTCAAGATCATTGTCATATCAACGTTTTTTTCGAATTCTATTTTAATTGGATACAAATATTATGATTGTATTTTTTTTTTTTGTAAAATAGAAACGTCTCAATAACATCAATCTTATCAATATATACATATATATAATATATACAACATTTTTGATTAGGATTAGAATTAGAATGTAGTAAATATCATACTAGAGAAAGTCGTAGGAAAATAACTTAGTCATTTTTTGAACATGAAGATGCAAGATACATATACATCTCTAGATGCAGCTGGCAAAGGATGTGAGATTGCAGTTTATACCTACGCTGTGATTCACTTTATATTTTGGAAGAGGAAAATGCTCTCTCTATGATTAGTCTGAATCACGCAGATGTTGGTTGGGGTCAAGGTTGGCATGATCATACCGGGTTGATTGACAAGAGGAATGAGTTTAAGGCAGAACTGATCCCCTCGTACTATGACTGCAATTTTACTACGTCTGATAAAGTTAGGTATTGGTATTTTGAAGAAAGTAAGGATCCAGAAATGTGCGACATTTTATTCTGGACGAGAAAGATATATATATTTCTCTAGTTCATAGGAGTCATAAGGAATCCAAACTCTAGGTTATGATACTTCATTATTTATTTATTTGTTCTATTTTTTCCTCATCAAATTTATATAATCTCAAACTTTTATTAACATTATAAGAATTTATCCAAAGTATTTCTTTGTTATTCCTTGTTTTTAAAAATACGGGAAATCAATTGATCAAGATATCTCTCTTTTTTGTTGTTAACTCTTGTTTTATATTACAATTAGTATTACCATTCTGGAAAAGTTATATTTTCAACTAAACTTATCTTTACCAATATTTAAGTGTGATGAAAATACATTTTAAACGTTTCCACAAAAAAAATAATGTTTTGGATAATTACAACTTGAAATACATTTTCAACTTCTATTTCTTGTCAAATCAATTTACTAATTGTTGTAAAACATAACCTTAGCTGTCAAAAAAAATTATTACCTTTTCTATACTATTATAAACATGCAAATCATGGAAGAAAGTTTTTGAAAAGACACATCATTTAATTGGTAAATGTTATACTCCTTAGATCATTTTCAAGAGACCTTCAAATGTATTGATAGACATAAATTAAATGCTAGTATATGTGGATATAACAATGAAAAAAAATTATTGGAGAAATTTTAAAGGGAAATTCTCTTAAATAGTTTTTTTAAAGTTTTTGTCACAAAAATAGTCTTCAAAGAAAAAATGACCAAAATAGTCTCTTTTTGTTTTGAAAATTTTTATTTTTATTTTTTGAAACTTGGAACTTTAACCCCAAAATTCCACCCTTTAACTCTAAATCCTAAGTCTAGAATAGTTAACCCTAAGGCTATAAATGTATATTTACCTCTTTAATGATTTTTTTTGTCATTTTCTTTTTAGAATGCTATTTTTGTTTTAAAAAAAAATAGGACTATTCTAGGGTATTTCTCAATTTCAAATATACCACTAGTTTGATACTTTTCAAATTTACCACTAATGAATAGATATTTTCATAAATACACTAAATTTATGATAAAAATACACTAAGCTAATTTTCCAAATATTAATAAAATAATTATAAACACAATCTCACCCTCTTAATACTAAACCTTAAAAAATAATCACTAAATTTTAAACCCAAATGTAAATATATTTTTGATTGAGAGTATTTTTAAAAAGTAGTACTTAACTTGTGGTATTTTTAACAATTTCTCAGTTTTATTCTAAATTATGAAAATTTTCTTATCTTTTTAAATAGTAATATTTATTTTTATAAAAACAATATATGCACAAAATAAAATATCATTCTTATTCTTATCAGATAAAATATTAATTTAATCTTAGAAATTCTTTTTCTTTTGAAAACTCCTTTTCTTCTTTGGATTCATCTGAGTTTGATCAATAGATAACAGATGACCATGAAACAATATAGAGAAAAGAACAAATTGCAGTCAATTTATTTTTCAACAATGATTTTCTTTTTCACAAACTCACTTAAGAAAATAATCATGTAAGTCATCGAGGTTATATTGCTGGTCATGCACTTATATTATTATTTTTGTATTTTTGTGTTATAATAATTGTATTTATAAATATTTATTTAATATTTTAATGTGTATATTTTATTTATCTATATAAATTTTAGTGATTATAATTAATTTATATTAAAGTTGAGGACAAAATGAAAATTACATAAAATATTTTTTAAAAACTTTATGTTAAAGTTTATGTTAAAATGTAAATTCAAAAAGCAACTTTATATTGAGGTTTGAGGGTAGGTTGCTCCCACTATGAACCTCAAATATATCTTTAAACTTTTTACATATTACATTTTAATCTCCAATCTTCATAATAATTAATTATAACCACTAATATTTAGATATAAATTATAAATACACAATAAAAATGTATAACATAATATTTATAACTCATACATAGATACTTTAGTGTCATAATTTTTTTTTGAACATAATCTTTAAAAAGTGCATCAATAAGAGAAAGAAGTTGTGAAATGGTTAAACTACATATAATACTGATTTAAATAATGAAAATTAAGTTTAAATATATTTTTATATTTTATCT
This sequence comes from Sinapis alba, assembly GCA_012274485.2. Classification (NCBI taxonomy): domain Eukaryota; kingdom Viridiplantae; phylum Streptophyta; class Magnoliopsida; order Brassicales; family Brassicaceae; genus Sinapis; species Sinapis alba. The sequence goes on from MU106643.1 coordinate 10,966, forward strand.
ATCAATAATATATTCAAAAAATAGTTTATGGCTACGTGAAGTATTGACCACCACATGGCTAACCATGCATATTAAACTAATGTATACTTTACCACATGAAGTATATATATGTTATGAATGACAATATCCTTCAACTTAATTATGTTATGTAATTAACATCACGAGCTTAATTTTATTAATCCAAAAGTGACGTGGGCGTTGGAGACGTTAATTCCGTTTAATCCATTTCATTGATCAATTAAAATTTGATCCACCTGGCCATAATTTAACAAATTTGATCTGACCCAACCTGATAAAACAAAATAAAATTTGGCCACAAATTACAAAATTGGCATAATTTTTTAAAAAAATTAATGGAGACATCTTCTCTATGTCGCGACAAATGGGGAAAACTCTAAAAAGTTAGGCTTTCAATTCAAATTGGAGAGAGATAAATGAATTTGTGAAATCATGTGGGGTTATTGACCAAAATCGAGATAGAGAAATACAGATAGGAGTTAATCGATAACTCCTCTCTATCAATTTTGGTCAATAACCTCATACGATTTCACCAACTTCTTTTCTCTCTCACTGATTTGAATCGACATACTAATTTTATGACTTTCCCCTTTGTAGTGACAGGTAAAATTTTAGTTAAATTACAGTTGAATGGATCGGATTTAATTGATCAAACATGAGAACTAAAACAAGTTAACGTTTCCAACGTCCACATCACTTTTTGGATTACTAAAATTAAGCTTGTGATATTAACTACAAAACATTATCAAGTTGAAGGATGTTACCATGCATAACATATACTTTGTGTAGCTAAGTATACATTAATTTAGTTTACATGACTAACCATTTGGTGGTAAATATTTCATGTAACCAGCAATCATTTTTGTAATATATTATAAGAGCATCTTCAAAAGACACTCCTTATTCATGCCGTTTTTTGTTAGTTTGTTAATAAGTGAATGGTAACACTTTTAATCCAAGCAAACATACACAACACACTACATTTACTTTGTAAAATATTTTAAACTCACTTTGTAAAATATATTTTCCAATATTTCATTGCTTTAAACAATATTAATCATACGTTCGTAGATTATAATTTTCTTTACGACTAGGAAAATAAAATATAATTACATGTAATACTATTTAACTGAAAAACACCGGAAGTACAACTATTTCTAGTTTCGTACAACTTCTATCTTGTTCACAATTAAGAGTTAAATTTGGCAGAAATTTAAACAAATTCTAAATTTTGGAGGAATTTTAAAAATTTTGCCCAGTATCAGATAAAAAAAAAAACTAAACAAATCACATCATTGTCATCTCTTTCCTCTCTCTCTCTTCACTCCAAATGATTCTCCACCCTCTTTTTTTATGATTCTTCTCCTCTCTATGCTATTTTGAAAATGATGGATTCTTACTACAGCAACATGAAACAACACAAAAGGAAATGTGATTGTCTCTATGCAGTGGTGAATGCTCACTATGGCATGTGCTTATGGTGAACCAATTACAGTGGACACCGGCGAGTAAGGAAGGAGATACTATGTATGCAAAGTGTTTCAAGTGAAAATCAAAGATTACATTGTGTACCATATGGAATTTGTTGACTAGATTAACAATTATATGTTCTATTCTATAGGGCGATGGCCTGGACATTCGAATATGTTGTCTTGGAGCTCTCTAAGATGAGTTGACTAAGTTAAAGAATAAAGTCCGTGACGAGTTAAAGAATCGAATGCAACTACAATATCAGATTGCACAGATGCGTGAAGAGATTGCAAAGCTCAAGGAGTTAGTGAAGGATTCTCTTTAAAACATATGTGCGTTCGGTGATGTTATCTATTTTACGTATAAAATTTTCTATGTTATGGTTGTTGTTATATCTTGTTATCTTTGTTGTAAAACACTTTTTTATAAGTAATGTTATCTACTAGAATGTTATGTCACGTTATGTTTGGATCTTTTTTCTCTATGTTTGTTAGCTTTGTGCTATTAGTACATCAATACCATAGTTTCACTTAGTTTCATTTAGTTTCTCATAGTTATTATATTAATAGAGAATCACATAATTTTCACCATATTTTCACATAGTTGTGCCAAAAAAAAAGAACATGATTTTTCTAGTAATACCATTGTTTTAGATTAGTACAAATCTAAACTACCACCACCAAAGGTTTTAAACAGAAACAGCTAGCAACATAAGTTTAAAACAGGTACAACAATCTCATTTTTGCTTCTTTGACTTCGTTCACCAGCTCAAGTTGTCATCTATGGTCTGACCCTTCCTCTTAACACCCTTTCTCTTTTTCTTCTTCTTCTTCACACCTACTTGCTCGACATGAGCATCTCTTTCACCTACTACCTCTTCCTCCACATGATCATTCCTAGCATCTCATTTCTCGCTCAATAAAATCTTCCAACGGTGCGAATCTTGTGTTAAACCCATCAATCTTTTCTTCAATTTTTTCATCCACTCTCTCATATCTTTTTCATGGTTTTAACATCTTCTACCAACTCATTTAAATTTATCGTATTCTGTGGTGCTTCAATGGTGGCTCTTATCTCATTCACATCATTCTCAGGGGAAGAGGATTTTTGGAAAGCTACGTCCGCATTGAATATCTCTTGAAACCTTACAATATATCATTTACTAAGACTCTGCACCCAGCTCTTAACAACCATGTCATGTTCATCATCGAAGTCATCTTTTCTGTTATTCGACCTAGTAGAGTTTATTTTTTTATCATATGTGATTAGGATGCTCTCAATGTCCTTCAATGTTGACACTAAATTAAGATTCTCATAACATAGAAAGCCAAACATATTCATAAAGAAAGGATAACTAACCTCAGTTATACCAAGTTCTTCATTTATTTTAGAAAGGGGAAATCCTTTCATTTCACTTTTGTTGAACTTTTATTTTCACATCCTTGGACATGTTGAGTCTACTCCTTCAACAGATTCTCGGAACTCCCCCCGCCCTCAATTCCATAATGGCCTCATATACTAAAAGCTACACATGAAACATATATTTATAAATTGTCAGAGTAAGAATGACTAGTGCCGCTAAATAAAAATTACCTTCATAAAAATACTGAAACCGGGAATTGGCATAATCACACCCTCCTTAACGACCCCTCCATAGTGTGAGAAATCTTTGTTAGCATGTGTTCAAAGGACAATCTTCTCCAAGGAACTGTCTTACATAAGTTTAGATCATTCACCGCTCTAAGAAAGAATGGCTCTACGGAAGGGACATATTTACCGGCCTTTCTCTACCCGATAATAATGTTGGATATGAAATACAACACCACCATCTTCAATCTATCTCCAGAAGGTTCCATTTCCTCAAGCTTTTTCTTTTACGTCTTGATGTTTTACTGTATTTCTTTTGCCAAAACATTTCCTCACAAACTTCATGCTTCTGGCTTGCTTGTAGTTCACTAAATAGTTTTGGCAGTCTACTGGTAAATCTTCTGTGAAGTCGTCCCAATAGAAGACTTTCCAGAAGACTTACTAGTAAGTTTTCTATTGGGACGACTAGGCAGAAGACTTACGGGTAAGTCTTCTGGATAGTCTTCTGACTTATTTTATTTTTTGCAAACACTATTCCAGAAGACTTACCGTGTCAAGGAGCCATGCTAGGGGGGTTCGGATAACTTGATACCTATAACTTAGACAGTCCTTCGGTTTGCGCTCAAAAGATTTTCTTCAATTTCTGCAAACACAAAAAGTAGATAAGCATTAACAATCATTTTATGTAGATTAATAAACAACAAAAATATCACTTACAGATCTTTGTTCAGGCATTCGGTAAGCGCCTTGCTCAACTGCTTGTCCAGGATGCAAAAAGATCATATCCATGACCAATCTTAGTTTTTGGGATGATCAATTTGGTTGTGATATTCCCCTGAAAAGGAGATTGTTGTGAGACAGCAAGCTTCCTATCTCGTTCACTCCTTTCCCAGATAACTGTCAAAGCAGAATCCTTCTTTGAAAGCCTCCTAGCCTCATGCATCTTTACATCTGATACAGTGTCTTTGTGTTTTTCCATTAAGACAATACTAGCTTCAGCACTCGCCTCAGGTTCAGTAGACAACATTGTATCAACAGCCTCTTTCGCTTTGGCCTCTTCCGCTTTGGCCTCTTCCTTATGTTTGGCCTCTCCGAGTCAGACCTCTGCGGCCAGTCTGACTTCCTTTTCCTTGGCCTCCTTTTCCTTGGCCTCTTTTGGCTTTGGCGTCTTTGGCTTTGGCCTCTTTGGCTTTGGCCTCTTTGGCTTTAGCCTTATTGGCTTTAACCTTATTGGCTTTAGCCTCTTTGGCTTTAGCTTCTTTCGCCTTCACTAAGGCCTTCTCTAAGCCTTTAGTGGCCTTCTCTTTCAATTCCTTCTCTTTGCCCTGTTTCACTTCCTTCTCTTTGGCTTCAACACTCAGGGCTTTGGAGGAACTCGGTTCTTCATTTTGTCTTGCTTTCGCCCCATTCATACTTTCACTCTGCAATACAAACGAAGTTTCAGCCAAGTTTCCTATTATTTTTCCTACAGGGAGCATGGTTTTGGAACTAACCCCGTGTTCGAACCCCCTTTTAGACAGACTTGAGGTAGTCTATTGAAGATCATCAGAGGAAGTCTCTTTTCCGGTGATTCTCAGCTTCTTCTCCACAACATCCATCATATTGCCAAAAAACTTCATCTCCTTAAGACACATCTCAAACCCATCCCTCATGACATCTGTGAGGTCCTTAACACATTTTTCAATGTATGTTTTGTCAACCCCACTCACAGGAATAAAAGCCTCTGAACGAACCTTTGGAATAGCCCCTGAACGAGCATCTGGAATATCCTCCGAACGAGGCTCTGCAGGTGCCTTTATACGAGCTTTCTTTGAAGGTCTCTCAATATCTTCTTCTCTCACAATAAGACTCTTCACAAAACTTTCTTCCTTCACGTACACAACGTGCGTCTTTGGATTGGTCCACGGGTTGATACCAGCGTCTTCCCAGCAATTCAAGGTCCACTTCCAATTAGACGGAGCATTAAACATGATTTGTATAATGTTCTCGACTGTCACATTCTCTCTATCATTATCCCATTTTGGAAACATTTCTTCGATGTCCTTCTGAACATAGTTGATCACGCGAGTCTGCATTATATAAAGATATCAAGTTAGATATTTGACGGATTAGAAATATAGAAGACTTATATGTAAGTCATCTATAAAAACTTATGACCAGAAGACTTACCAGAAGACTTAGTTAAGTTTTCCCAGAAGTCTTCTGGTGAGAAGACTTTCGAATTAAATCTTTCGAATATGAAGTCTTCCGAAAGACTTAACTCGAAAGTCTTCTCACCATAAGACTTCCGGGAAGACTTAACTAAGTCTTTTGGTAAGTCTTCTGGTCATAAATTTTTATAGATGACTTACATATAAGTCATACTATTTTGGGAAATTACATGTCTGTTGATAGCGTCTTTAAAACATTTGCGTTCTTTGCCACCCTTGAATGCCAGCAATGGTGGAGACGGTTTATTTGGTATGAGATTTCCATAATTAGTACCCAATTCTGGCAGAGCATGGTAGATCCACACCTGGAGAACTTTTATGAACCCATCGACAGTATAAGACTTCGTGAAATCTTTTTCCCTTAAAGAGTCCATCAGCACCTTAAACGCCACTCTCCCCCATGGACAATTCTCGAATTTTTCCAAATCCATGACGAGCCTTGCAAGACTAGCTCATGTTGCGCTTGAGTACTTCCTCCCTTCAATGAATCCAGAGAAGATAGCTAGGTATCCCAGCCGCATGCGATCATCCCGAGACCACTCTTGGCATCTTTTACATGCTCTTATTATCTGCTCCAAACTTGGACCAGCATCGACAGAAACACCAATCCGCTCCCAGAAAGAAGTCATCTCATTTGTAATCTCACATCTCGGATTTTCAAGGTTCTCAATGTACTCGCAGTTGAGACCAGTGGGTTGTTCAAACTCTATCAGTAAAAACCTCACCGGATCTGCACCAACCAGACTCCAAAGCTCATACTTTTTCTTGATGTTGAGCTGGAAACAGAGCATGTAATGAACCAGCCTTGATGCCCAACCAAAATCCATCTCCTTGAACTTTAGGAAGACTCCCAATCTTGATTCCTTAAGCTCCTCGTATTCATCATCATGTAGAGCACCCCTTACAACAGAAAACAACTTGGAGTCACCTGCAGTGGCGGATCCAGAACTATGATTAATCGGGGGCACCTTAATAACTAACTCATTTAGATTAAAAAAAAATTCATAACTAAAAAATACCTTACAAATTTATCCTACAAGATCCATATTTTGGAATCTTTTCACTACTACTTCATTTGTTACTTTCTCAGACAATTCTTTTTCAACAAAACAAACAACACAGTCATTTAAAAACTGATCACTTATCCGGTTCCGCAAGCTAGTCTTCGCAATTTTCATCGCTGAAAAACATCTTTCAACTGTAGCGGTGGCAACAGGTAAAGTCAAAACTAGTTTTAACAGCCGATAAACCTGAGGATATGAAAGATGTTTATTTGTCTTCACCATCATGCATGCAAGATCTCCAAGACCCTTCAAATTAGAAAATCTTTCATCTTCCTGAATATTGTCAATATAGAGGCCTAGTTGATGCTCAAGAATAATCCGCTTGATAGGATCAAAATCTTTAGGATAAAACTCAGACAATCTCATGACTTTTAACTGATCAAACTCCTAAAATGAATTAGTGGGGCTCAAGGAAGCAATGCAGCCAAGTAGTTCTGTGTTTACCTCATCAAAACGGTCATTAAACTCTTGAATCTGCATATCCAATATAGTGTAAAAACACTCCACTTTGTAATGATACAAGTTGGTTATATTGCTTCTTTTCCTTGAATTCTTTGAATCAAATTCATCATCCATAACCAGGAATTCGATCTTGTAGTTCTCACAAAAGGAAAAAACTTTATCGATCAAAGATTCCCATCCATCATCTCTGATCTTGTACAATTGTTGCTTGGTGGATTTCACAAGTGACATAGCATTCAGAATGTCTTGATCTTTCCGTTGGAGAGCCTTTGACAAGCTATTTGTGATCCCAAGAAGAAGCAACATCAGCTGTAAATAGAACACAAAATCAAAGGTGTGAAAGTACTTGAGAAGACCATTAGCTTGGCGTCTTTTGATACCATCACTTCCATCGATTTCAACATACTCAAGAACTTTAGTGATAGAAGCGAACAAATCAACCAACCGCAGCAATGTCTTATAATGAGAACCCCAACGAGTTTTACCGGGTCTTTGAAACGAAATCTCTTGGTTCAGTCCCTTTCCAGTTTTAATTTCCCCTTTCTTAGTTTTTTCCTCAACTTTGTTCCGGTAGTCTTCTCGAACCATATCTTTCCTCTTACAAGAAGCTCCAACCACATTTAACAAGACAGCAATCTTATCAAAGAAATCTCCAACTCCAAAATGCTTCTGGGCAACTGCAACGACAACTAACTGAAGTTGATGAGCAAAACAATGGACATAATATGCAGAACTGCATTCTCTCAGAATTAGAGCTCTCATCCCATTGAATTCGCCCTTCATATTACTCGCTCCATCGTAACCTTGTCCTCCTAACTTCTTCATACTCAATCCATGTTTAGCAAACAATGAATCAACAGCACTCTTGAGGGATAAAGAAGATGTTTCTTTCACATGAGTCAGACCAACAAACCGTTCTTTAACTACCCCATGTGTATCGACAAAGCGAAAAACCATTGCCATTTGCTCTTTATCAGACACATCTGCAGATTCATCCACCAACAAACAAAATATATCATGACCAACTTCTTTAATAATAGATTCAATAACTTCTTCCGCAAAGCAATGAACTATATTTGTCTGAATTTTGTGGGACACCATCTGGTTGTTTTTGGGGGCATTCTCTAAAACAACTTTACTTACAAGCTCATTTTGCTCTGCCGTATATTTCACAAGCTCCAAAAAGTTTCCTTTGTTAACTGAATCCATAGATTCATCATGACCTTGAAACGGGAGTCCTTGTCTTAAAAATACCTACAAGCATCAATTGAAGCATTCAATCTGATCTTGTATTCATTTTTAACCGCGTCATTCTGTTTATAAAAAGCATGAACAATTGATTGTCCTGGTTTCATCAGATAATCAGCCCTTTTCTTCGCACTATTGTGAAAACTATTAACTGCTCCTACATGATCCCGTAATCTCTCTGTCTTGTTCCAGTCATCAAATCCTTTGATCACAAATGCATGACTTCCACATTTGTTTTCAGTGTAATCTCTAAACAAGTAGCAGAACAAACAATACGCCTTATCCTTTTTTACACTATATTCTAACCAATCGCCATACAGATCAAACCAAGCGGGATTGAATCGTCTCAGTTTACTTTGAAACAATTTCTTAGGAAATTCATGACCACGGGGTTGACAAGGACCTCTCATAAGATATTTGCGTCTTACCTCGTCTCTTTGATTTGAAGGATATTCGGTTATCCTTTTCCTATCTCCGGGATCACTAGGTAAATTCTCCAAATCAACTTCAGAATCTTGTTTTTTTGGAGAAGGTAAATCATCTTCAGAGTTTTCAGATGTAGATGCAAATTTTCTTTTAGGCTTGAAATATTTTTTCATTGAAATCTTGTCTGTGAAAAAAACAATAAAAATTAGCACAATACTATAATTTTTTTGTTCTCACGGTTTCTTATTACTTAAGTCACATAAATCATAACCATTTAGTTTACCTTTTAGTTTATCACTTTCTCTGTTGAATACACGTTTTGTTTGTCTGCGTTAAACTTTTGTGATTAGGAAAAAATAAGTTTCATAAAAGTTAATAGAAAGAAGACGACAATTTTTTTTTGTCATGTAACTAGGTTAAAATTAAAACCTTCCATTACTAACTTTCTTTAGTTTTTGATTGGGCTTTTTAGAATTAAATTTATCTCCCCTTTTATATTGGGCTACATTAGATTTATGGACAAGTAATAATTGTATTCTAGATTTTTTACTTTTCCTGCAATTTTATATATACATAATTATATTTTATTATTATATACAATTTTTTTAAGTAGTAGGGGGAACGTGCCCCCGTAGTCAACAATGTCCGTCCGCCCCTGGTCACCTGTATGGTATGCTATGTTTTTAATTGGAAAGGGTTCTTCCCCTAAGGTAAATATCTTCTTCGGGAGTTCTAGTGAATCAATTTTTCAGTTTGCAAAACAATTAAAAACCAACATCTCAATCACAAACCAAACACAATTATTGGAAGACTTCGTAGAAGACTTCCAGTAATCTTCTCCGAGAAGCCTACTAGAGGACTTCCTCGATGACTTCCTCGAAGACTTTCACAAAGTCTAGACGAACATATTGAAGAACTTACAGTCGAAAGCGAAAGCGGTAAAGTTAGGGTCGGCAACGACATCACCGGTTAACAGATCTGCAAAACTCGAAGTAAAATAAGAAGTTAGACTATCACGTTTAGGATTTAACGGCAGCGAAACTTTGTAAAAGTTTTCCTTTAGTCAAAATCTGGACTCGACACCAAGGAGGAAGAACTTACCGGCGGCGGAGCTCAACGATAACAATAACGGAATACAAACGGTTTCGGATCTGAAAAAAAAAAAAGCGGGTTAGTTTAATCTCTAGAAATACTATTTCGCCATGAAAGATAAAGGAGATTCGATGAAACAAAAATATTAGTGGCGGTGGAAAAAAACGGAAAACGAGAAACGGCGGAAATCGTCTTCGGTATCGCTTTTAGAGAGAAATGGCTAGGGTTCTGTGGCTTACGAGCAAATAGTGAATTAATAAAAAAAAAAAAGTTAAAATAACTATTTATATGTCCTGTAAAACATCCGGTTAGGTTAACTGTAAATTGGTAAAACTCACAACCGGTTCGGCATAGAAGACTTACGGGGAAGTCTTCTAGCAAAAAACAAGCGAGAAAACTTACGGGGAAGTCTCTTACACCCAATACGTCGAGAAGACTTAAATTTAAGTCTTCTAGCGTAATATGTTTCAGAGACTTAAGTCTTCCAATATCCTAAGCAAAAAGACAAACTAAATATCAGTAAACACTACAATAAACTTAAAATCAACTCCAACACTGTTTAATATACACAAAACAAAACAAATATATGTAAAAATGAATTTTCAAAAAAAAATAGTTAAGCTTCCAAAATCTAACCCTAAAGATATATACAATACTAGAACATATGTTTCCCAACCCTAGACCAAAGAATATCATGAGATGATACATTCACTCATCTATGTTGAAAACAATTCAATTTTACTATTTTTTTATTTTATATCATTTACAAATATTTATTATTGCATGATTTAGATTTTTCCCCCATCAAAATATTTTTTATGTAATTTATAAATTATTTTTAAGATTTACTAAACGAGAAGACTTACATTAAGTCTTCTCAGAAGACTTACAAAATCGCAGAAGACTTAAAAACGACGAAAGTCTTAAATAGACTATGAAGGTAAAAACGCATACAACTTTTTTTTTGTCATAAGGGGCATGTTGTAATTTCACTATCCTTTAAGATACTTTTACATTTGATTGATGTTTGGTTACACTTTTGCATTTGAATTCAAGTTTTAGGTTTGTTTTAGCAATTTTCCCTAGAATCTAACTACATACCATAAACGTAAATATAAAGTTTTTATTACAATGAAATTATGATAATAGAAGTAAATAATTTAATATAATTGTATTTTCATCATAATTAATTATAAAAGTATTTTAACAAATAAAATATTATAATTTTGATTAAATTTTAAATTTTATGAATAATTAAATATTTAAGTCATATTTGGATCCAAAGGTATATAGATAACTAATCGAATTCTTAAATCTAGTAAATTTAGTTGGATTTAAATGTTACACAATAATTGTTGTGTGATGATTATTGATTTATTGAAATAAATAAATTTTAAGGATGTAATAAAAATTTAAAAAGTTTACTCAGGACAATAATTTTAAATATTAATAAAATAGATAAATTTGTTTATTTTTAATTAATTTTATTTAACTTAACTAAACCTAAAATTAAACTAAATATTGTTAAACCAAGTAACAAAATAAATAATAGATCACTATTTCTTATTTTGTTTTATTTTTAAATCATTAAAATGAAATTTATATTTATGTATAATTATTTTTGAAATATTTATTTATGTGTATGGTACATGAAACCAATTAGTTATTTATATATTAAAAGTTTTTGTTACAAACTTAATGAGCTTTTGATCAATGGTTATGTTTTATCCCTCCGATGCAACAAGATATTTGAAAATTATGTAAATATTTTATTATATATTTATATATCGTGATAATATTTTTTATTTGGTATTTTTGTATTCTTATGATTTTTTATTTTAATTAAAAAGTCCTAATCAAAGTTCCTTAGAATTATTTGGTTGAGATTGTAGATTTATCTACTCTTTTGATTAAGCTATGTATAGTTGTTTTCGCTCCATCAGCCTTCCTAGACATCCTCCTAAGATAGTAGATCCCAAATGAGGATTATACTTGACTCCAAAAATCGTGTGCACCTTTGTTAGAAAAAGTCATATATTATGTAATGTTGTATTCCGGTAATATGAGTGCGAATCGAGTCAAGAATTAAGGCGATGATTATTGAATTTGCTTCGCCACCCAACCTAACCCTACCCCTCCGGTCCGACGAGTTAGCTACCGACACATAAATTAGGACGGTTCATTTATTACATTTTGTGAAAAAGATACTAATTATTACTTCCTCCGTTTTATAATAAATATATTATTTTTATTATAATTTTAGAGTTTTCACACTTATTAAGAAAACACGTAAACTTAATAATATAATTCTAGAGTTTTCACATTTATTAAGAAAACACGTAAACTTAATAATAAATATATTATTTTTCGTATTTAATTTTTTCTATAAATTTTAACCAATCAAAATTCAGTAAACACAACTAATATTTTTGAAGTATACAATTTGTCATTATTCCATACATTGAATATCAAAAATATGGATCTTTTAGAAATAATTTTTTTTTCTAGAATATGGATCATTCTGAAACGGAGGGAATAATTGTTTACAAAGAAAACAGCCTTTAAAACTTTGAATTTTTAAATTAAATCCAAAAAAAAAATTTAATTCGTATTTGAACCAAAAAAATCTTCAACTTTTAAATATTAACCGTTTTAATTCTTATATTTTATTGACTTAGCCATTAAAAAAACTCGAATATTCAACTGTTAAAACTGATTAAAATATAAATGTTTGTTAACTCTTTAAACAAAATCATTTTTAAAACTGATTAAAACATTGATCAAAGACATTATTTTGTTTATGTAAACATTTAAATCATCTCTTTCGCGAAGCCAAAGCCTTAAATCAACTTCATCTTCTTAACTATGTTTTTGCAAAAGTGATTCTTTAAATGTTTACCGAAGCAAAATAGCGTTGTTTGATTAATATTTTAATCAGTTTCAAAAATGATGTTGTTTAGAGAGTTAATAAATATTTATTTTTAATATATTTTAAAAGTTGACTATTCGAATTTCTTAAATGGTCGAGTTAACAAAATATGAAAATTAAAATGGTTAATACTTGAAAATTGAAATTTTTTTTGGTTCAATCACGAATTAATTTTTTTTTTTAGTTTTAGTTTGAAAGTTCAAGATTTTAATGGATGTTTTCTCATTGTTTACATGACTCGTACTGAATTGATTAAACTTAACACTCATAACACATTAATAATTTATTGAAACAATAGTATAGTAGAAATAGTTTTTTTTTTGTTCTTGTTGTAAAAAGAATCTAGTTTTTTTTTTTAACTGAAATGTATAGTAGAATCCTACTAACAAAATATAGTATGAATACGTAATGTTTTATCTATTTTGGACCTAAGAGCACAATTATCCCGGTTTTTTAATAGAATTTTTTGTACTGTTCACGGGTCCCACTAACAAGTGAGATCCGTAAACAGTGCAAGAAATAGTTCCAGAAACTATGAAATAAGAATCGATTTGGAAGATTTCTTGCATTTTTCATGGGTCCCACTAACATGTGGCGATCCGCGATTGATGCGTTTTTAATTTTTTTTTTTTCAAATCAAACCAAAAAAATAAAAAATAAAATAAAACCCCTCTAAGGTTTTACGGATAATCATGGTGTAAGACTTTTACAACTGTTCACGTTTTTCCCTATCATCTCCTTAACTCCAGGATCCCCAGTCAAGATCCATGTCCCTTTCGTTTATCTATATCCATTCGCTTATTATCTTTCTAATCAATTTATTCGCATATATGTTAATAGTTAGGTGAACGATTAAATGATGCATTCAAGTTGTAAAGCTATAAGGAGAGGTACTTAAAAATTTGTAAAATTTGATTAGGTTAATTATCCAATTCAATCTGAAAAAAAATCTGGATATCTATATCATTACGGATCACACTAAATACTAATCCAATATTTTTTAAAAAGCAAATTGCAAAAAAAAAAAACTTTAAAATATTAGTAAAACACGTTTGTTTAAAAAATAGCATGTAAAGAAGATGATCAATTAAAAATTAAAATATATATTTTGGGACAATTTTTTCATATAGTCATTTTAAGTTTTTGTCATCAAAATAGTTCTAAAAATGATTAAAATAATATTTTTTATTTTGAAAAATTATATTTTTATTTTTATTTTTTAAAATTTGAAACTCCATCCCCAAAATTCTACATTTTAACTCCAAACCCTAAATCTAAATTAGTTAACCATATGGATAAAAGTGTTTTTAATTTATTTAATAAAATATTTTGATTATTTTTTTCTTTATGTGTTATTTTATGAAAATAAACTAAAAAGAATATCCTACAGAATTTTTTTATATTTTATTCTAGGTTTTGAAATTGGATTTATAGAATAAATTTTAGGGTTGGCATTTAGAGGTGAGATGAAATTAGAATTTAGAGTAGTTTAGTTTTTCTTTTTGTTAAATGAGTGCTGTTTATATATTTTTTTCATTTTGATGTTATTTTGATTAACTTAAATATGATATTTTATAGATTTTTCTAATCACAAATATTAAATTTTCAAAAAGATATATATATATATATATATATCTTTATATGTGGAAGTTTTAGGATATTTTATTTATTAAATTAATTAGTTTTTGTATATTGAATAAAACTTTATTTTTATTTTGTATTGACATATTGTTATTTTTACTCATATAGATATATTGTTTTACAAATTAAATCAACTATCCAATTAAAATATGAGTTTTTGGATATTATACTTGGGCTTTTTTCAAAAGTGACTCAAAACTTGAACTCAATTGCAAAACCAACCCATGGTTTTTTTGAAATTTTCACTTTCCCTTTTCACCCTAGAAGTTCGGATAATTCACGAAAATGCCATTACTTTTTTTTTTTTTGAAAATGATTGTATTACTATATCATCCTCATCTTCATCAAGTATTTACAATATTGTCATTGGCTTCAATACACCAACCACCATGAACAACCAATTTGAAGCTTTTAATGCTTCTAAAATCAACATCTACATCTTTATATATTTATTTCTTACACACACAAACTATTTTCCTTTCACTTTCTCTCTTATTGCTTCCCAAACTTATTAATGTTACTAATATTCATGATTCTTAGTCAAGAACAAGTATGTAACTTTCACTAAGAAATGATATGTACTTGGAAAAGTTAAACATGAATCTCACCAAATTTAAGAAGAATTTTTATTTTTTTCAGATCTGGTTCGTGGAGAAGACTAAACTGAAAGTCTTCTCCACCGAGAAGACTTCCTGGAAGTCTTCCACATAAAGTCAAATTTCTGACACAATATGGTCAATTGCAAAACTAACCTATTTTTTTAGAAGACTTACATGGAAGTCTTCTCATTTTTCTCGAGAAGACTTACATGGAAGTCTTCTCTAGAAGTCTTCTTTTCTAAATTTACAATTGCAAAAATGACCTTTCCGGAAGACTTCCTAGAAGTCTTCTACCAGAAGAAGACTTCCGTGGAAGTCTTCTCAGGAAGACTTACATGAAAGTCTTCTCAGGAAGACTTACATGAAAGTCTTCTAGTACATTATATGCTAGAATACTTCCATAAAGTCTTCTATTACATTATATGCTAGAAGACTTTCCAAAAACTTATAGAAAATATTTAATTTTTTTAAAAAAAATCCTTCCGAAAATTCTCAGAAAACTTCAAGTGAAAGTTTATATTTTGTGAATTTGATTAAGTTTTCTTAAAAAAAAAAATTTCTTTTAATTTTGGTAAATTTAACTAAATTTTTGTGTTGTTGTGTTATGTTATAAGTGTTAGGTAATGTTGTAGACATGAACATATTTACCAAAAAAATTTCATTGAACATATTTATCTTCTTTTTTTTGCAAGATAATGTTGTAGACATGAACATATTTACCAAAAAAAAATTCATTGACATCTCTTCAAATTTATAAAACAATCCATAAATAAAAGATTACACATACAAATCACAAAATAAATCATAAACAAAATTATTACACATGTACATTATGTTAGAAGACTTTCAGAAAGTCTTCTTGTACATTATGTTAGAAAACTTTCAGAAAGTCTTCTGACAAAGTCTTCTAACATATAATGCACTGGAAGACTTTCTGGAAGTCTTCCCACAGAGAACAAAGTCTTCTCAAAAGTCTTCTCAAAAGTCTTCTAAAATCTGACCCAGATCTGAAAAACCTGCATATGCAAAAAAATTCAAATATCCTCAAAACAAAGAAAAAGAGTAGAATATGAGATATATCTACCTTTATAGAATATACAAAAATACATATACATCATATATATATATATATATACCTTTAAAGGAGTAGAAGATGAGAACCAAAAAATCTGCAAAACATGATAAATTAGTGAGAAGACATGAGATAAAAATAAAAAATTTATATAAAGTTTGTTCTTTTTCAAGTTCAAAAATATTAAAAAGAGGTTAGAGAGTTTTAGTTTGGGAAAAAGGTAAGAACTTTAAGCAATAAGAAGTTACAAATGATGTAAATCAGACATGAAAACTTACTAAAACACTCAAATACGTTATGAAAGAGGAGACATGAGAGAAGATTTCGTCAGAAGACAATCATAAAGTCTTCCAGATCTGAAAACTTGCAAATCCAAAGAGTAAAATATGAGAACTATATAAAAGAGATTAGAGAGAGGTTTGAGAGTTTTAGAGTGAGAAACATTACATTTTCTTGCAGCAATTTGAGAGGAAGAGAGAGAATGTGTAAACTTTCTTTATATAGAGGGAGACAAAAATTGTAATTAGGTTAAATATTTTCGATTCAGAAGACTTTCAGGTAAGTCTTCTGAGAAGACTTTCAGGTAAGTCTTCTGAGAGAACTTTCAGGTAAGTCTTCTGAGAAGACAGAAGACTTTCTGGGAAGACATAAGACTTTCTGGGAAGACAGAAGACTTTCTGGGAAGACAGAAGACTTTCTGGGAAGACAGAAGACTTTCTGGGAAGACAGAAGACTTTCTAGGAAGACAGAAGACTTTCTAGGAAGACAGAAGACTTTCTGGGAAGACAGAAGACTTTCTGGGAAGACAGAAGACTTTCTGGAAAGACAGAAGACTTTCTGGGAAGACAGAAGACTTTCTGGGAAGACAGAAGACTTTCTGGGAAGACAGAAGACTTTCTGGGAAGACAGAAGACTTTCTGGGAAGACAGAAGACTTTCTGGAAAGATATAAGACTTTCTGGGAAGACAGAAGACTTTCTGGGAAGACAGAAGACTTTATGGGAAGACAGAAGACTTTCCTGAAAGTCTTCTACCCCTTGAATTTACTATTCGCCCAGAAGACGTACATGTAAGTCTTCTGGCGTAATATCTTTTAGTAGACTTAAGTCTTCTAATACCTTAAACTAAATAACAAACTAAATATCAATAAACACTTCATTAAACTTAAAATCAACTCCAAAACTATTTAACATACACAAAACTAAACAAATATATGTAAAAAATGATTTTCCAAAAAAATTGGTTAGGCTTCCAAAATCTAACCCTAAAGATACATACAATATTAGGACATATGTTTCCAAACCCTAGACCAAAGAATATAAAAAAATGATACATTCACTCATCAATGTTGAGAACAATTCAATTTTACTAGATTTTAATTTATATCATTTACAAATGTTTATTATTACATGATTTAGATTTTTCCTCCATAAAAATATTTTTTATATAATTTATAAATTATTTTTAAAATTTACTAATCGAGAAGACTTACATGTAAGTCTTCGTAGAAGACTTACAAAATCACAGAAGACTTAAAAGTTACTTTTGCATTTGATTGATGTTTGTGTATATTTTTGCATTTGAATTCAAGTTTTAAGTTGGTTTTGGCAATTTTCCAGTCTAAGCAGCTCTGCATGTGTTGTGGATAAACAATAAAAATAAGAGAATAATTTTATAAATATTTTGTCGAGCCCTAGATTACATTATTCAAACAGAAGCAAAAGCAAAGAAGAAAACATTAAAGAAATGCTTTCCCACACAAAAATCATACCGTTTCAATACGCTGTCGTTCTATATTCTTTCTTCATTTTCACCTTCTCCTCTTCTTCCTCCTCCTCCGAGCCAAGAACCGCCGTGTCCGGTCTCTTCTGCGGAGTATCCAACAACTCCTCCACCGATCCAAACTACATCCCAACTTTCGTCGATGATATGCAATCACTCTCCTCAAAACTAACTACACGCCATTTCGCAACTCAGTCCATAAACTCCCCGTCGTCTAACTTTAAAACCCAAACGACGTCGGTTTTCGCACTGGTCCAGTGCCACAACGATCTCTCACCGTCCGATTGCCAGCTCTGCTACGCGATTGCACGCACGCGCATCCCTCGTTGTCTCCCTTCCTCCTCCGCGCGGATCTTCCTCGACGGCTGTTTCCTCCGCTACGAAACTTACGAGTTTTACGACGAGTCAATCTCCGCCGCCTCGGACAGATATTCATGCAGCAACGACACCGTTTTGGATCCCCAGTTCGGAATCCGCGTTTCCGAAATGGCGGCGAGAGCCGCGGTTAGACAAGGGGGTTTTGGAGTCGCCGGAGAGAGTGGGGTACATGCGCTTGCTCAGTGCTGGGAGAGCGTGGGGAAAAAAGGTTGTAATGATTGTTTAGAGAAAGCTATTGGACAAGTAAAACGGTGCGTTTCGAGGAGAGAAGGGAGAGCTATGAATAGTGGGTGTTATCTTAGATACTCTGATCATAAATTCTATAATGGTGATGGACATGGTGTACTTCATGGTAAGATTTATTTATTTATTCACCCAAGTATAATTGAAGTTTTTCACATTGGATGCATAACTTTTCACATAAAAGTTATACAAACCGAAGAAAAACAAAATTATTGTCTGGTCTGTATGTTAGAGCATGGCCAACAATTAGAAACCCATATAGTATCTTAAACAAAACAAATAATAATATTTTTAAAAATATAATATGTTTATTTGATTAGTTTTCTTAAGTTATAAAGAAAAATAAAATCACTTAAAAATTGACATGTGTGAAATGAGTATTTAAAAGTTTCTTAAATGACATACTTTTCATACTTTCTCTTTTGTTTTATTAGTTTTGAATTAAATTTAATTAAGAGAACCCCATTAATGCACTATACCAATGGAATTGCTCTTAGAGCATGATTATTGGTGCATACCTTTATTGGGTTCTTAGAGAATATTTAAATATTTAAGTTAAGTTAAGAGATTTTGTTAAGAAACTCTCAAATTTAGTGCTCCATTGGAAGTCTCTTAACTAAAAGTTCTTAAATTTTTTTTTTTTATAAAAACTAAACATATTTATTAAAAGAACATATTTAAATATAAAAAGTTAATATAGATTAAAAATAAAAAATAAAAAATATAAAAACATACAAACGGTGATTAATATAGAAACATTAATAAATTCAAAGAAGCATCGAAATTCAGTTGTTATCCTCATTCCGTCCAAACTTACGCAATATATGTTCAACCAAATCAGCTTTAAGTTGTTGATGCACTTGTCTATCACGGATTTTAGTTCGAACACCCATCATATTGGCGATATTTGTAGGGATATCCGTAGAATAGGTGAGGTCGACATGTGAACTCCCGTTGCCTTCTCCTTGTTGGAATTCCGAAACATCAAATTGAGTATATTCATCTCGTTCGTTTTCTACTATCATATTATGGAGTATGATACATGCTCTCATAATCTTCCCAATCTTGACTTTATCCCAAAATAGTGCTGGATTTTTAACAATTGCAAACCGAGCTTGCAAGACTCCGAAAGCACGCTCGACGTCTTTTCGGACAGCTTCTTGACGTTGAGCAAATAACACTGCTTTCGGCCCTTGTGGAATTGGAATAGATTGGATAAAAGTTACCCATTTTGGATAAATACCATCAGTGAGATAGTAAGCCAAATGAAATTGTCGTCCGTTGACCGAGAAATTCACTTGCGGAGCTTGACCATTTATTATGTCATCAAAAACAGGTGAGCGATCAAAAACATTGATGTCATTTAACGTACCTGGAGGTCCAAAAATGCATGCCATATCCAAAGATCATATGAAGCAACGGCCTCTAAAACGATAGTGGGTTTTTCCGAACCACGAGAATATTGCCCTTTCCAAGCGGTGGGACAATTCTTCCACTCCTAATGCATACAATCGATGCTTCCTACCATTCCGGGAAACCCACGAAGCTCTCCAATATGAAGCAGACGCTGAAGATCGTCCGGTGTTGGTCGTCTTAAGTACTCATCACCGAATAAATTTATTATTGCTTCCACAAAATTTTCGACACATAACCGAGTAGTTGTTGCCCCGAGCCGGAGGTATTCGTCCACTGTATCAGCCGCTGAACCATATGCCAACACGCGAATAGCAGCTGTACACTTTTGAAGTGCAGAGAGCCCTAGTCTTCCGATACCGTCTTTTTTTTGTCGAAAGAATGAAACTTCATTGGAGAGTCGATCAACGATATACATGAATAATGGCTTGTTCATCCGAAATCGTCGTCGGAAAAGATTTTCAGGATAGGTTGGAGAATCGCTGAAATAATCATCCCATAAACGCATATGGCCTTCTTCATGATTTCTTTCGATAAATATCCATTTTTTTCCTTTTCTTCCTTTCTTCTTCTTGCTCACCATTGATAACATTCTCGAATGTTTGATCAAAATATTGATCGAACATTTCATTAAACGAGTCATCGAAAATATTATTAGAAGAAGATGCCATGAATTGAATCTTATTTGAGAATCTTGTTTTAGAAAGAGAATGGAGGATTGTATTAGAAAGGATATGGTAGAAGAAGAAGGATCCGCATAGAATTTATATAATATATGAGTACGATTACACTACAATACATACAAACAATGTCTTATCATTTCACATGCTCGTGACACTAGAATACAAACGCTTTCTTATCATTTCACATACTCGTGACACTACAATACAAACGATGTCTTATTAATTTACAAGCTTGTGACACTAAAATACAAACGATTCCTTGTGACATGCAGAGTACAACAACAATACGTACAAACAACAACAATGCATGCAGAGTACACATCTCTCGTCTTCTCTCTCCCGTGACATCTCACGTTAACTCTCTCACCTGCCATCTCTCATGTCTGTGACCTGCATTACAACAACAACAACATTTTATCATGCAAGAGATCAACATAACCGTAAACATAACCGTTACATGAACAACAACAACATTTTATATTAAACATAACGTCACTTAGCCGAGTACAACAAGAAACAAGTCAACTAACACAACAAATTCAAGAACAGGACTAAGTTTAGCCGATTAAAACAAGCAACATAACAAGAAACAACAACAAGCAGAAGAAGAAACATAACCACACTTAGACTAACTAACTAGACAACAAGGCATTGATCAGCTTCTTCTTGAGGGCTTCCTCATACTCAGCTAGAGGTTCTTTTTTTCCAATAAGACTCTCAAGCAAACTCATCTTACACAACCGTTCTTTCATTGCCAAGTCTTGTTGTTTGATTGTCCACATACTCTGAAACTCATTCAGAGAATTATCCTCTGCCACCTTCTTCTTACTACTCGCCTTTGAGGCCTTAACACCAGGGGGACGCTTGTTCTCAGTGGCTTGAGAGGCTGATGAATCTTCACCGTCATCACACTTCCTCTTCTTCGAGCTCCCATCATTTTTAGCAGTTGCAAGGTCACACCACTTTTGGTCGTTGCGCAGCTCCTTCCAGGCGTGTTCAAGAGTGAATTTCTTCTTGTGGTTGTTGTAGAAAATTTGATGAGCTAGCTTCAGAACATCATTCTCGTTTTGCCTGCTACTTTTCTCCCTACTAGCAGCTTCATACGACCCACAGAACTTGCACACAAGGTCATTGATCTTGTGCCAACGCTGCTTGCAGTGGCTTGCCTCTCTCGTTTCCCTGCCAGCTACCTGAGGACTAGCCGCAAAGTAGGCAGCTATTCTTGACCAAAAGGCGCCTGATCTTTGCTCGTTGCCAACCACAGGATCTTTGCTCGTGTTCAACCACGAGCTGATCAGGACAACATCATCCGTAGGTGTCCATTTACGTCATTCCCTTCGCTCAGCAGCAGTGTCTCCTTCATAGTTTGAAGCGTCCGCACCTAGAAATGGAACTTGTGATGAAGATAGTTCGACACTATCTTCATAGTTACCAAAGGAAACAGTTTGTTGACTATGAAGTAGATCAACAAACTTTGATGTTCCAGTAGATGGATAAGAATCCATCTCAGAAGAGAAGAACATGGACTTGTAAGAAAAGGAAAAAGTGATGAAGTGGGAAGAGAAGAAGAGGGACTTGAAATGAATTCAAGAAAGAGGAGAAGCTACATATTTATAGGAAGTATAGAAGGCTAAACGCATTGATCACATCCAACCACAACCGAAAAGACATATATCTATATACTTCATAACACAACAGTTCAACACCATTCATTTCTATCTAACCATAATTTCTATGTATTAACTAAGACAACCATTAACTAACACTAACCACTTAAACATCTATTTATTACCTAACCTATCCCATATGTACGATTCAATTGATTGCATACAAGAGTAAGAGTCAACAACAATCACAACATATCTCACAAATTTCAAACAGAGAGTGTTGCAATATTTTATCCAATTCAAACAAGAATATATTCAATTAAACAGAGCAAATACAAAGTTTTGAGCAAATTCATAATTCATTTCAAAAATCATCCAAGTAATCATCAATCAGACACATAAATCACAAACCACAAACGAATCTAAACAATGATTTCAACAAAGCAAAGAGATGAAGAAAACAAACAAATCAGAGGTTTTACCTTTATGAACAATCGTGGGGGGGGGGGGGGGGGTTTGTCTGACACAGAGAAAGCCTCGATCATGCGTCTTCATCAATTCCTCTCAAGACACAAAGACATGAAAAAACAAACAAATCAGAGGCTTGCGGTTTCAATTCATATACATGCATAAATGAAAGAGCACAATCAAAGACATGCATAACTCAAATCTTCAAACAGATAAAGAGAGAAAGTGATCTTCACCTTTCGATTCGACTCAAGAGCAACGGCCACCGTTTTCCTTCGTCTCCGAGAGCAACCACGAGAGATATCGCGCCGTTTAACTTGATCGACGAAAGCAACCGATAGAAGGGACGCCGTTCTCCATTATCGATATCAACCATCGACAAACCCGCCGTTTGGTTGGGCAGAGCCACCGAGAAGAACCGAATCGCCTTTTCGTCGCCCCCGGAGAAGAGAGAAGGAAGAGAGAAGGAAGAGAGACAGTGGAAAGAGGGAAAACGGTTGACGCCGAGACACCACCTCGCCTTTCTCCAATGAATGCTTGACACGTGCCTCGTAAGAGACGTGCCTTCGCTCTCCTAATTAAGATACGCGTCTTCGATTAATTGATGTTTTCCTTTTATTTTTAATTGTCATTAAGTTAAGCAACCTCCTTAAGATACGGCGATAAACATGCCCTTATGATCTAGTTTTTAGTTATGATACTAAACATTTAAAAGCTTTTTGGGTAAAAATCATTCCAAAAGTATTTTAATTTGATTAGTCTCCAAATAACTCAATAACAATTCAAATTTGGTTTTATTTATTTATGACAAAATTAATTCAAATTGCTTTTAAAATTAAGAAATTCCCTTAGATAGTCCATTTTAGTTTGTTATTCACAAAAATAGTTTTTAAGGAAGAAAATGACCAAAATAGTCTTTTTAGAAGCTAATTTTTTTTATTAATATGCATTTATATCCCTAGGGTTAATTAATTTAGACTTTAGGGTTTAGAGTAAAGGGGTGAGTTTGGGGATAGGGTTTCAAATTTCAAAAAAAAAATTAAAAAAATTGAAAATTTCAAAAAAAAAAAAGCTATTTTGGTCATTTTATTTTTCTAGGGCTATTTTTATGACAAAAACTTAAAAAGAGCTATTTAAGAGAATTGCCCTTTAAAATTTGATGCTTTTACACATTTTTTGTTTATTTAGGTTAATTTAAGGGCAATTCTCTTAAATAGCTCTTTTTAAGTTTTTGTCACAAAAATAGTCCTCAAAAAATAAAATGACCAAAATAGACTTTTTATTTTTTGAAATTTTGATTTTTTTATTTTTTTTTGAAATGTGAAACCCTAACCCCAAACCCACCCCTTAACTCTAAACCCTAAAGTCCAAATTAGTTAACCCTAGGGGTATAAATGCATATAAATGATTTTTTTAGCTTCTAAAAAACATTTTGGTCATTTTCTTCCTGAAAAACTATTTTTGTGACAAACAAACTAAAATGGGCTATCTAAGGGAATTTCTCTTAATTTAAACCAAATTAGTGGAATGTACGTTTTTATTTATACACACACTTATGTGAAAAAAAATTGGTGGCAGGGCTTTATAACAAAGGAGTCGTCGTGGCTATTGTCTTGACCTTGTCAGCATTCGTCATGCTCATTCTATTGGCAACGTATGTCATCATTGTCAAAGTATCCAAGACGAAACAAGGTGGACATTCTAATACTAGTTCACTATGTTTTTCTCCATATATATATAAACATTTCATTTTTAAGACATGATTTTGATTAGGTATGTGCATTAAAACGCTCGTTTTCTAAAAAGTTCCAAAAAATTCTTTGAAGTATGTGCACTAATATCATACCACATGATCATGTATATACCAAATTTACATCGTTCATATCTTGAGAACCAGAACAAAGAAATCTTGGTATAGTTTCAAGAAGATTCAAGAAGGCAAAGACTAAGTTCAAGTACGAGACTCTAGAGAAGGCAACTGATTACTTCAGCACCAAGAAAAAACTAGGGGAAGGAGGAAACGGTACCGTATTCTTAGGAATCCTGCCAGATGGCAAGAGCGTGGCAGTGAAGAGACTAGTGTTTAACACAAGAGAATGGGTAGAAGAATTCTTCAACGAAGTGAATCTGATAAGTGGAATCCAACATAAGAACCTCA
Source organism: Sinapis alba (assembly GCA_012274485.2). Taxonomy (NCBI): domain Eukaryota; kingdom Viridiplantae; phylum Streptophyta; class Magnoliopsida; order Brassicales; family Brassicaceae; genus Sinapis; species Sinapis alba. Next base: position 35,515 of record MU106643.1, read on the forward strand.
TCAAGCTTCTTGGTTGTAGCATTGAAGGACCCGAGAGTCTCTTGGTCTACGAGTACGTCCCTAACAAAAGCCTCGACAGCTTTCTCTTTGGTAAGCCTTGTCAGACTTTTGGAAGCTCTGGGACACTCTTAACAGAGTTGTTTCTTTTGTGATTTTCAGATGAGAGTAAAAGCAAGAGTTTAAACTGGAACCAGAGGCTAAACATAATCCTTGGAACAGCGGATGGATTGGCTTACCTACACAGCTCTCAGGTTAGGATTATTCATCGAGACATCAAAACCAGCAATGTTCTTCTAGACGACCAACTCAATCCCAAGATCGCTGATTTTGGTTTGGCTCGATGTCTCGGTATGGATAAAACTCATCTTAGCACCGGAATCGCAGGAACCCTGTAAGCTACTAGAAACACTATAAACTAGATGGTTCGAATGATTCATGTGTATGATAAGTTTTCCCACTCACTCTTAATTTGCAGAGGTTACATGGCTCCAGAGTATGTTGTTAGAGGACAATTAACGGAGAAAGCTGATGTTTATAGCTATGGAGTTCTCGTTCTCGAGATCGTTTGTGGAACAAGAAACAACGTTTTCGTGCCAGGAGCTGGTCATCTCTTACAGAGAGTAAGTAAGATTCACCAATAACAAAAAAATTTAGTTTTTTTTTTTTCTTGTGGAATCTTGAATTTGACGAACTTTTCTGGTTTCTAGGTTTGGAACCTCTACAGACTGAAAAGACTGGTAGAAGCCCTAGACACATGTCTGAACGACGAGTTGCTTCAAGTACAAGGTAGCCAAGCAGAAGTTTGTAAAGTTCTTTGTGTGGGATTGTTATGCGCACAAGCTTCTCCATCGCTGAGACCATCGATGGAAGAAGCCATCCTTATGTTAATGGACAGAGATTATCCGATTCCATCTCCAACCAATCCTCCATTCTTAAGGATTAGCTCTTTGGCTACAGAGTGCAGTAGTACTGCATCTTGCAGCACCAATAGTACTACGATGGTCAAAACCGATCAAGCTTCTTATACCTCGTCAGAATCTTTTGCAACTCTTAGCAGCTAAGGACTTCTTTCCTAGAAGTTTGACCGTTTTCTTGAGGTCCGAGGTCTATGTAAAATTCTTACAGAACTAATGTTGCATATGAGTGCAGTACATTTAGCTTTTTGGGGTTTATCTAACAAGCGCATACCGTGGTAGAGAAGAATACATGAGTGAGAGGCTGTTCGTTTCACCATCAAGATGATTCATATAGATAGAGATGAGATTGTTGTTTGTTTAGATTTAAAATTACGAATCATTTGAAAGGTTCATCTAGATAACTTTTATAAATTTAGGCTTGATTTTTAAATTAACTGGTTTATTTAAATTGAACCAGTTGGATGGAGATGATTGAGTTAAAACTATAGAATATCGATTATACCCCTAAAAAATTTTAACATTTACACGATATCTAAAACCAAAACCGAAAATCTTGTTTTTAAGCTAAAACCAAAAAAAAAATCATTTTCCACCAAAACTAAAAATCTCGTTTTCCGCCAAAACCAAAAATTGTATTTTTTGCCAAAACCGAAAAGTTTTGTTTTCCCAGCAAAACAAAAAATTATGTTTTCCCGTCATAATCAAAAATTATGGGTTCCCGTTGAAACCGGAAATTGTGTGTTTCTGCCCAAAACCGGGAAATCACAATTTTTCGTTAAAAACAGAAGTCGCGTTTTCCACAAAATAATGCAAAACTAATTTTAGATAAATTTATTTAAATATTATAATCTGTTTATTAATAATACTATTTTTAGTTTGAAAATTTAAATTCGGGTATGAATGGTGACCAAGGAACGATGATAAATAATGCATTCCATAACGTTCCTAAAAAAATCACCTTTCACAAGGAATAATTTTTCCTTCTCATTCTCTCTCATTCTTTTTTTTTTTTGTAGAGAAATAAAGAACAAAATTGTTCTTTGTTAAATTGGAGAAGGAACAACCATTCCTTTTCATTTCTGCTATTTTATTCATCTACGTTTCTTTCCTATTCGTTCCTCTTGTTTCTAGAATGATCACCAATCAGACCCAATTTTTTTAACTAGGTGCAAAACCCCGCGCAAGCGCGGAAATGTTGACTTATTTTTTGTTTTATATAAATATATTGAAATGATGTTGTGTTTTTGTTTGGTCTTTGATTTCCCAAAATTTGTATTATAATGTGTTTGAGGTTGTGTAAGTAAGTAATTTTTATTGTGTTTTGGTGTAGTTAATCATTTTTGTTGTTGTAGTAGAGAGTATATTTGCTGGTGTTTATTAGATGGTTATTTGTTTTGAAATAATGGTCATTATTTCAAATTTTGTAGTTAGTTTTATTTCGTTAAATTTGTGTTTGTTATGTATAAATAGTCATATAAATTATTTTTAAAAAAATTGAACTGTTGCGACATTTGCAAATCTACATATATTTTTGAGCTTAACGGACTGAAAATAAATTTTATTGTTGTAGAAAAATACTAATATATATGGTTTATAACAATGATGAGTCTGTTAGCCCAATGCATAAAAACAATAGTGAAGAGTTTGTGGTTAACTTACCGCCTTTGTATAGCTCTAAATAGTCTTTGATCTTTTAGCTATGTTTGTGTTTGATTATGTTTTTTAGTTGGTGTAATACATATATTAAATTCGGCTTTAGGTGTATTGGTTAGAGTTGCTTACTTTTTCGTCTTTAGATTACGGTGAAGTCACTACTTTTCTTCGACGTATTCGCCTTCCTCATAAACACCTGCAAAAACAAGTGTGGGAATCGTTAAATTGGTGTATGTGTTCTTTAATTTTAGTTTATCTGATTTGATGTGTATCTTATTGAGTTTTAGTTCACTTAATTGATCTTTTTATGCTTATTTTAATTTTTGTTTTGAATGGTTAGCAGTTAAGGACACACGTTTGTCCTTTTTATGCCAACATATAGTTGACTGTTCCTGAAAACCAAAAAAATATCAGTCCATATCACATTAAATTTCATAAATTTCGAGACTCAAGAACATTATATAGTATATTATACATAAGCAATTATCTTAGGCCAATGTCCTTCATAAATGGTTTTTCTAACAACTTTCACCGTCGGTTGATATCTTTAGTATCGCCTTCAGCTATGTTCGCAATGATTTTCCATATGCGTGGATCAAGAGTCGGGAACGTCTTACCTAAATCCCCAATTAAAAAGCCAAACATTAATGCTCATGGAATTTGAATCTCAAGAGTCAAACTTTTCTTTTGTTATTCCTCTGTTTTTGAATAGAGCATTTTAAAAAATGAAAACTTTACTCACCAGAAGCAGCGTCGACGAAGTTCTCATTTTTGATGAATTGTGTGTAAGAAACTTGAATCGAGGGGCTTATGATTTTTTCAGTTACAGAAGAGGTTCCAAATCTCTGTACGATCTTATTTTCATTGTAACAATTTATCCTTGTAAATCGAAATGTTTTAATACATCATAGCCACATATTTATACATAAATATTCTAATATTCAGCATATCTTATAACAAATTTTTTTTAATGTTTCATTGTTGTATCTTACTCAACACTAAGTGTCAACTATCCAAAAAGCAGCAACTAACACCATAACACAATAAAAATCTAAGCGAAAAAAAAAACACATAGATTTCAAAGGAGCCGAACCTGAGCTTGAGTAACTTCGATTTACCATCTTGTGAGAGCCAAAACTGCTGAAGCAATGTCTCTATCATTAATTTGGCAGCATGCCCTGATTTTATCACCTTTCACTACCAAAAATGAAAAATTCAACAAATTCATAGACACTAATCAAACACAATACATGAACTGAATCACTGAGAGATTTGCATAATCAAAATCAGCAATACAAAAGAAGAAGACAAAAGTATAGGTTAGTGCAGCGTGCAATTTTAAACCGATCAACTTTTACAGGTTTTAAATATGGATATTTTTAAAAACATATGTTAAATTATCGGATCATAGATTAACCGGTTTGACTGCATATCCGTATCAAATTTAAAAAGCTGATTTAAATGTAAAATTATTTTAAATACACAAAATACTTACAAATTACAAAATATTTGTTAAATTATTAGTGAAATTTTTTATTTAAAATATCTCGCGCTTACAAAACGCGGATCAAGATTTAGTGTACATTAAAACCAAAACACAATAATCAAGGGAAAAATCCATAAAACCCCTTACTAAATTTTGTTTAGTTTTTAAATATCCAAACTTTTTTGTTAACCGGTTTAATACCCAAACTAATTATTTTACTCATTATAATACAATAACTTTTAAAATTGTGCTCATTATAATACCCAAACTATGCTAATTGTAGTCAAAAATATTAATAAGTTTCCAACAAAATTTTAATAAATCTCTTAACTTCAAAAATAAATATGTAAAATTTAAAATTTTATATTAGGTTTTAAGAATAAAATAACTAAATTTTGATTACATTTTAAAATTTCTAAGAATTATTTATGAATAAAATAACTATATGGGAATGGAGATAAAGAACGAACATAAGTCCATTTAAATGATTTATCTAGATAAATCATCTGATGGACATTGAACCGTCTCAATAACATTTGGATGGATCATGTAAATAGATTATCTGGATGGAAATGACAGATTATGAAACGAACATCCCTTAAATATATAGCAAATTTAAATTCAACATCTAGAATTCCCTTTTGTTTTTTAAAGATAATTCCTATAAAAGCATAAACACACCTAACTTGGTGTGTTATGTGATATTATCAAATTTGGTCTTCATACGTGAAAACGTTATAATGCTGATTACCTTGTAATTGTGACTAAGTTAAATTTACATAGGATGTCCAGTCATATGTGATTCATTGATACACATATGATTATCTTCTTTAAGTCTGCTGACATAATTAATACGGATTAACTTCCTTAAACCATTTTTAATTACCATTTTCTTAATTTCGATTTCTCTTAATCTATACATCGGTTATTCTAATAAAAAATTGCTAGGTTATTATCCTCTGATTTATATCATAGTTTCAGATCAAAGTATTGGAAACTTTTCTGTACAAATCTATGTTCTATTGTTAGTTTAAGTTTTTATATATGATATATATGTGGTTTAGATATATAAAATTTTATTTGTGCTATTAGTTTATGATTTCATGTCCTCATATGCTATTTGTTTGTATGCATACAACATTAGAAATTTATGATGTTTAGGTTTAGAGTCTAAATATTCATATTCCATATAATTATCGTGTAATTTTTAGGGTATATGGTTTATATTTCATGCGAAACATATGAAACACGATAAATTATGTCGTTTTGATATTTAGAATATCATGGTATTTGGTTGATTGATAACCACATACAGCTTGATATTCAGTTTTGATATTTTTCCAAAAATCACATTTCCAGTATGTTCAAACTTCAAAATTGGTTTTGCAAAAGAGAATATCTCAATGTATATAGCATAAATTGTTTAGCCAATCATTTTAATATCACCTATTATGGTAGTTAAGATACTATATCTATTATAAATATTTTAAACATGAAAATTATGACATACTTGGGTATGTTCTTCAATTTCCTAGGTTAAACAATCTAATACTTATATATACTTCCTCTCATTTACAATATAATTATACTCTCAAGAATATTACTCATATACTTCATTGATTATCAAAATTATATATGACTGTATCAATACTTCATATCAACAACATGCATAAATGATTTACTTTACACACATATATGATATGTTAACATAAGTCACAAATCTGATTATGTGAAATCATATAAATTTAAATATCAATCCACAATGATTAAAATTAAAAGTAAATAGTGTTTAGAGAGTCTCACAAATGGAACCTCAAATTTGAATAAGGTTTCACTTTTGATACCCTTAAAACGTGTGGCGTTTGAGGGTTGGCTTGAGAGCAAAATACATCGTAATTTGAGCATTTTTCACTCGAGCATGTTGGATATGCAAGCATACAGTTGATCATGAGAAATTTTATAAATGTAACCATCAATATAACAATCATATTTTTGCTGAAAAAAATGTTTTGATGGTCGGACTGGAAACTAAAATTAAGTCGATGTTATATTGAATGTCTTATATTAAATCAATAGTATTTTTGACTATATGTTTATCCACCAAGTTATATAGGAATGTCTTCATACTACATATAAACATGCAGAATGATAATCATGCATCATGGTATGTTTACATAACAACTTAATTATTTAATCAATTCAACTAAATATTTAGATATTTCTAAAATACAATAACTAAAATTTCTTCATACAAAAAAACAATATATTCATATATATATATTAATTTTGAAGTATTTTAAAGCTTATTATATCTTTAAGAAATATAAATATACAGTTTTTTGAAAAGAATATTAAAACTTTATAAATATTTAAAGGGAGATTTGCCAAAAATGACATAAAACTTTAGTTCAAATACAAATGTGTATCCAAAATTCCATTAAATACAAAAGTAACCCAAAAGGATAGTCAAATTACAATCATCTCCTTATGACCAAAAAAATATGTAATCACTTTTAAGATAATAACCATGCGAAGTCTTCTCATGTTAGTGAAGTCGTCTTTGAGAAGACTTCTATAAAAGTCTTCTCATGTATTTAATCTTTAAAATAATTTATAAAATTTTAAAAAGTATTTTGATGATAAATAAATTGAAATCATGTAATTATAAACAATTATAATTGATCTAAATTTAAATTGATTAACTATAAATTGTTTTCAACACATATGAGTGAATATATGTTGTAAGTCATGATTGTCCTTGGTTTAGAGCTTGGTAACATATGTTGTAGTATTGTTTGTATATTAAGATAAGTTTTTAGAATATTAAAAAAAAAAATTGACATATATGTGTTTATTTTGTATATATTAAACACTTTAAAAGTTGATCTTATGTTTAGTTACATGTTTATTGATATTTAATTAATTATTGATTTTAGGGTTTAAATAACTTATTGGGAAGTCTTCTAGCATATTATGAATTACAAGATTTCTTACGAATTCTTTTGAGACAAATAGTAAATTTAGGGTTTAGAATATTTCTTGGAAAGTTTTATAGTGCATTTTATGTTAGAAGACTTATGAACCATAAATATTTAACCTAACTCGCGTTTTTGTCTCCTTATATTAAATTTTTTTTTACACATTCTCTCTTTTCCTCTCAAATGGCTTCAACAAAAATATAATATTTCTCACTCTAAAAATTTTCAACCTCTCTCTAACCTCTTTGAACTTGAAAACTCCAAACTTTATATCAATATCTTATCTTTTTGTTTCATGTCTTTATATCAATTTTATTTTTGAAAATTTTCTTTGATTGAAATCATTTAAACATTTTTAAATATGCATTTTTTCAGATCATAAGACAATATATAAGACTTCATAGCTGACTTCTCAAAGGACTTCTTGCAAACTTTTTGGGAGACTTCTCGGCAGACTTCACGAATAGACTTCATGAGTAGACTTCTCGAGCATACTTCACGAGTGAACTTCTTAAGCAGACTTCTCGGAGGACTTTTCAGAAGACTTCACGCAAATTAATAGAAGTCTCCACACACACCAATTCTCAAGCAGACTTCTGTAGAAAGTCTTCTCGTAGAAAGTTAAACATGGTCAATTGCAAAATTAACTCACACAGACTTCTCACGGCACTTCGAAGACTTCACGTGACGGTAAGAAGACTTCTATATAAATCTTTCCCCATAAGATTTCTTTGAAAGTCTTCTTTGAAAAATCAAATATCTACAAAACTTTGGTCAATTTCAAAACTAACATGTTTATCAGATAAGAGTTATATATAAGTTTTCTATATTTTGTTGGTTACAAAGAAAAGTAAGAAAACTTCTCTAGAAATCTTCTACGAAAACATACAAAATAATCAATTGCAAAACTAACCTAGCAGTGACCAGAATCTCGATGGAGAAAATTTATAGACCAGTAAGATTTATGTTTAGGTTTCCAAAATACACATAACTTCTTAATGAAAGTTATCCTCTTTTTTAAAAGAAACATGAACTTGAGTAACTCTAATAAGCTTATAAATTTTGAAATAAAAAATTGGGATTTTAGAATGAAATGAGAGAGAAATCAAAGACAAATGGTTTGCGTGTGTGTAATAAATAAGAATATGAAAATGTAGATGTCGATTTTATGTGCATTTAGAGCTTGAAATTGGTTGTTTATGGTGGCTTGTGTATTGATGATAATGGTAATGTTGTAAATAAAACAAGAAGATGATAATGATAGAGTATACCAATAATTGTTTTTTAAAAATGACATTTTCTGAATAACTTGAATTTCTGGGTTAATAGAACAAATACAAATTCCAAAAAGACATGTTATATTTGTCTTTTACTTCAAGTTGTAAATCATATTTGTAAATCTCTCATATTTAAATAATTTCAAAATTATTATTAAATATTTATCATACATTAATAGTAATTTAACTTAGACTTATACACATAATATAAAGTGTATAATATATATATATATATATAAAATTTATAGTATAGATAAATATTAATTAAATAATAAGTTAATATATTAACTAATTTTTAAATTATAAAAATGAAGTATATACACACAAAATAACAAAAATCATATACAACATAGTTTAATTTTTTAAAATATTAGAAAAGTAAATATTAAATCAATGATAATTAATTATTATTTATGAAAAAATAATTTTGAAAATTAGATATTAAAAGCTAGATAAATATTTTAATACTATTTATTTAGATAAATATGTATTACTTTGTTTCAAATTTAATTTGTTAAAATAAACTAAAACATTTGTGAGACACACCAAATAAATGAATTATTCTATTTTGAATCTTGTATTATTATAGTTATATTTATATAAAATTTTTAAAAATTTATATAATATGAAAACACAAACAAATTTTGTATGAATATATGTTATTCGTACAACAATAATATTATAAATCAATGCATGATATATTAAACTTATTATGGTTACTTTATTTAAAATAAAATATTATTTAAAATTATGATATTTTATTATAGTATAAATTAGTTAATAGAATGATTATAAATATAATTTTTAAATTTGTATTAATATTACAATTCCTAAATCTAATATATATATATATATATATATATATATATATATATATAAAAGATCTCAAATTAACGTTTTTGAACAATTTAAAATTGAAATCTAAAACTTATACACATTCATATTTCTCATATAAACATTAATGGGTCAATTTTAATAAACTAAATCCAACTCAGTTTCTCATTTTTTTTGTCAACACCCATTTTCTCAAATATATAAATATTATTTGTTAGTTTTTTAATAAGCCAACTTTAATCATATTTCTCCCAAACACCATAAAATCAAATTTTCTCATCAAAATTGTATATTGATCTTTCTATCAAAACCGTGTAATCATATTTTCATAAATAAACTGTAAAATTGTGTTTTCCCGTCAAATCCGTAAAATCATGTTTTTTGCCAATACCCAAATTTTGTGTTTCCAATAAAATTGCAAAATCATGTTTCCCGCCAAAATCGTAAAATTGTATTTTCAAGCTAAAATCATCAATCAAGTTTCCTTCCAAAATCGCAAAATCGTATTTTCTCGTCAAATTAAAAAAATTCGCTTTCTCGCCAAAAGTGTAAAATTAAGCTTTTCTACCAAAATCACAAAAAATGTTTTCCGTTAAAACCAAAAAATTGTTTTTTTCGCTAAAACCCTAAAACTATGTTTTTCCACTAAAGCAAAATCGTGTTTTCCCTCTAAAATTGCAAAAATCGTGTTTTCCTTCTAAAATTCAAAACCCACAAAATCAAGTTTTCCCGTCAAAACCGTAAATTATGTTTTCTCATTAAATCTGCAAAATCATGCTTGCCCGCTAAAACCTTAAATTATATTTTCCTCCGAACCAGCAAAATCAAGTTTTTTCTGTCAAACCATTAAATATAGTTCTCTCACTTAATCGCAGAAAAAAAAATCCTGCCAGATAGAAAATTGTATTTTTCATCAAACCTTATATAAAATTTTGTTTTTCCAAAGTTTAAGCAACTTTTTCAGGTTCAAAATAATATTTTTTATTTAAGAACCATTTAAACTATAATATTATTATTTATGGGTTAATTATTAAAATTATTAATAAATGAGGTTACCTTAGATCTTATGGTATATTAAAAAGGAAAGAAATAATAAAGTTTTTAATGGGAATAACGTCTTACCAATGGATACTCTCCGTCTAGCATCTCTTGAATCGGAAAACCGGAAGAAAGCTAAACTTAGAGAAGATACCGAGGAAGATGATGCACCACCAGCGCATGTCATCGCTTCAATTTTCTCAGTGGACCCCAAATCCAAACTTGTTCAACTATAGTGAGTGAACTATAGTGAACCTACTTAGATTAAATGGAAATTAAACGTTTAAGACTACAAGGCAGCCACAAAAGTCTCTTGGCTATTCATGTTAAGATAGAGAGATTATTTTAGGCAGTTGTTGGGGATAGATTGCATCTACCCACATAAGCCCATTTTGGTGCGATCTCGACCTTTGGGTAATGGCGAAGTCGGCCCGCGTGGTCCGTTAAACCGACTTTAACGAATATCGGAGTGCATATATAAGGAGAAAGTCGGGATGAAGAAAATGACACACAAAAATATTGAGAACAAGCCTAGAATTAGGGTTTCTTTCAGATTACTTGTTCTTGCTTTGTTCTTCATAGAAACACTCAAATTCAATCAATAAACTCTTTGGTTTGTTCTCTAAATCGTCTCTTTGATAAACTCACCATCGAAATCGATCACCAATCAAGGTTACCGATTTCAGATTCAACAATTGGCGCCGACTGTGGGGAATTCAAATAGTAACGATCAAGAACATCGATCAAGATGATGACGGGATCTCCGACGAATCCAACAAGTCAACAACCAGTCGACCTAAACACCGTTTTGGCGTCTCTCGCCGTCGTGGTTCAACGACTTGATCAGCAAGATGCCGCAAACAAAGCAACTCAAGAACGTCTAGAGATAATCGCCGCCGCTTGTCTTCCCCCTGCACAAGCAGACGATCAAGATCCGGATACGGCTCGACGACGTCTTTTCCAAACTACGGTACAAAATCAAGCAGCCGATCAAGCGACCAATGAAGAACTTTTGCGCCTTCAAGGGACGATCAAATACATGTCGTCTAAAATTCATCAAGCCACGAGTTTCGCACCAGAAATCGATCGAATTTTGGAAGCAACTCAAAAAACTCCCTTCACCAGAAAGATAACCGACATCCGAGTTTGACACCAGGACAAACTCCGGATACCATCTTTTCGCGGGACTCAGACCCTAGCGACCATATGACCAGCTTTAACATCGCCATGGGTCGAGCCTACTTCACCACGGAGGAACGAGATGCCGATTATCGTCAACTCTTTGTCGAAAGTTTAGCAGGGCCATCCCTCACTTCAGGCGAATTCCTCGGATATATCGTGACACAGCGAGGAATCGAAGCAAACCCAAAATAGATTTCCGCGGTCTTGGATTTACCTGACCCAAAAACGGCTTGGAAAATCCAGTGCCTCACCGGCAGTCAGCAGAGTAGCGGCCCTCAATCGATTTATTTCGAGATCCACAGACAAGTGTCTCCTATTTTACGAGTTGCTGTGAGGAAATAAAAAATTCTTGTGGGACGAAGCATGCGAAAAGGCTTTTACTGCGTTGAAGCAGTACTTAACAACCCCGCCGGTCCTAGCGAAACCGGATGCAGGCGATACTCTGTATCTTTACATCGCGGTCTCTCCCTCCGCCGTGAGCAGCGTACTTATTAAAGAGGACCGAGTTGAACAACATCCTATTTTCTATACCAGCAAACGCTTAACTGACGCCGAGACAAGATACCCACACTCGAAAGAATAGCCTTCGCCGTCGTCACTTCGGCAAGTAAACTACACCCTTATTTCCAGTCTCACTCCATGTTGTCCTCACCGACCTCCCTTTGCGAACCATACTGCAGAACGCCAATCAGTCGGGAAGACTTTCTAAGGGGGCCATCGAGCTTAGCGAATACGACATTTCGTACAAAAGCAGGCCAACCATCAAGGCTCAAGTTTTAGCCGACTTCATTATTGAGATTTTGCACGGTGACGGGGCTTCATCTAACAAGGGATCATGAATAGGCGTTCACCTTCAATCACCCACCGGAGAACTCATCGAGCAATCATTTCGACTTGGCTTCGCGGCATCCAACAATGAAGCAGAATACGAGGCATTAATTGTAGGACTCCGTTTAGCAAAGGTAGTCGGAGCAAAGCGTTTGAAGGCCTTTTGCGATTCTCAACTTGTTGCCAGTCAATACATGGGAGACTATGAGGCCAAAAACGAAAGACTGGATGCATATCTCGGCGTTACTAAAAGTCTAGCTGTGGAATTCGATCACTTCAAACTCACTAAGGTTCCCCGAAAGGATAACTACTTCGCAGATGCACTTGCCGCGCTGGGGAGCAATCAACGAGATCAAATCAGAAGGAAAATCATGATACATACACTGGAGAAGCCAAGTATTAGACTATCAGAAGGCAACAACGTTCTCGCTATCTCCTCCAACGCCACCGAGATCACTTTCTCGGCAGGAAACATTGAAGATTGGCAAACATCCTTTCTCGATTATCTCGACAGAGGAATACTCCCTGCCGATAAATGGGAATCTCGTCGACTCAAGGCAAAAAGCTCGAACTACGCGTCAATAGACGGTAGGATGCACCGATGGACCGCAAACAAATTGCTTCTCATTTTCATAGGGAAGGAGGAAGCGGAGCTCGTTATGATCAAAACCCACGAAGGCGAGGGAGGTAACCACAGCGGAGGTAGATCTCTTGCATTAAAACTAAAGTCTCAGGGTCATTATTGTCCGACCATGGTCAACGATTGCGAAGAATACACATCCCAGTGCGATAAATGTCAGCGACATGCTCCTAACATACATTCTCCAACCGAGCTATTAAAAACTTCAAGTATACCATACCCGTTCATGCGATGGGCAATGGATATAGTCGCCCCCCTACCGAGTTCTAGGCAGAGACGCTTTTTGCTCGTCATGACTGATTATTGTACGAAATGGGTTGAGGCGAAAGCTTACATCCAGATTACCGAGAAGGAGGTCCAAAGTTTCGTTTGGAAGTACATTATATGTCGACATGGATTACCCTACGAAATAGTTACCGATAATGGGAGTCAATTTGCCTCTAACAAGTTTCGTGAATTCTGCGATAAATGGAGAATACACCTTCGTTTTTCAACCCCCAGGTATCCACAGGGGAACAGACAAGCAGAGGCAACAAATAAGGTCACCATCGACGGGATCAAAAAAAGGTTAAACCTTAAGAAAGGACATTGGGCCGACGAGTTAGATGGAGTACTCTGGTCTCATCGCACTACGCCCCGAAGTGCAACAGGGAAAAGACCTTTTTCCTTGGCCTACGGAGTTGAAGCAATGGCCCCAGCCGAGGTCAACGTCACCAGTCTTAGAAGACTGAATCTTCCTCAAAACGAAGATCTTAATCACGACATGATGATTGACACCCTAGATCAGCTCGAGGAATGAAAAGATCAAGCTCTATTGAGGATTCAAAACTACCAACATCTCTATGAATTCTACTACAACAAAAATGTCCGATCGCGTCCTATACAACTTGGCGATCTCGTTCTCCGCAAAGTCTTTGAAAATACAAAAGAATGGAGAGCAGGTAAACTCGGTACCAACTGGGAAGGGCCTTACAAAATAACGCACGTTGTCAAAGCAGGAGTTTACCGACTTGAAACGTCTTCAAGCGAACCAATCCCAAGATCCTGGAATTCAATCAACCTGAAGCGTTATTTCGGCGCTTAGAGGAAAAAGAAAGAACTACGAGTGACTTGATCCCTTCTCGAGTACTTAAGCAGCCTTTAACCAGGTTCATTTACAAAAAAAAAAAAGAACTACGAGTGACTTGATCCCTTCTCGGGTACGTAGACAGCCTTTAACCGGGTTCAGTTACAAATTAAAAAAAAAAATTGTATCACGACTTCCTCTGCTCTGATCATATATTTTGTAAACGAGTCCAATTCGGATCTCGTCAAAATCAAACCACTTCAATTCATTTCGTTATGAATTTAAGTCGGTAGTAATCCACAGTAGGCAAACACGTCAAATTACTTGCTCTATGTTCTGATCAAACACTTAGAGAATAAAAAGTCGAATGATAAACACTAAAGTCGGATATCACAGTAGACTAAAAGGAAGAACTAATCGATATGTTCCTTCCTAATTTTGCAAGATCAGTGATGTCGGCTTATCTGACGAGATATTGTCCTATTCGTTTGTTCGTTAAAATCGGAGTTAGCAGTATTCATATCGACATGCATTGGAATAAAAACATATTCATAAATATAGATCTCCGTTCGAATTCTTACATAAAAAGCTTTAAAGGAGTACAACAAGGTTAAACAAATAAAATAAACAAACGGGGAAAAGCCGACTGCTTCAAGAACGAAGATCCTCGATATCTTGAGGCGAGAAGGCTGTCATATTGGAGCTATGCTCCTCCAGACCGATTGGGAAAAGAACGATCTCAGAGGCTTCAACAACTTCCATCCCTTGCAGCTCCTCTTGGTACTTGGCTTCGTCGACTCTCGCCTGTTGAAGTACCTCGTCCATCGACAGACCCTGGGTCTGAATCTTCTCAAGACCCTCTTGGGTCCCCTTAGCCTGGGAGTACAAGGCCAGATTGAACTGGATAATCGGTTGTTCTTCGATGAATTGACGCACCTTCTCGTACACCGGCGCCACTTGCTGTCTCAGAACCGAATCCATTCGCAGTCTTTCTTTTCTCACCTCGTGCTCTCGGGACTCCTTAGCCTCCTGGTCGTCGTTTTGAACGCCAGTTCAACCTCCGCCTTTTCCAGTTCAAGATTATGGTTTCGGATGTCGAGACCCTCATTCTGAGCCTTCAGCTCTTCCAACTCTTTGGAAAGGAGATCATTGAGAGAGATCTCCAACGGCCCGCTCTACGGCCTCTTTCTTTTTGGCTTCAAGCGCACCTGCTCACTCCTCGTAGGCGCCAAGTTTGTAAGCGAGCTCGGCAATTTCTTTTCTCTTCCTTTTCAGAGAATCTGTCTTCAGCACCGGCTTCTTGTCTTGAGCCTTCAACTTCGCCTCGTAATCTCTTACCATGAGATTATCATTCCCAAGGAACTGCTATGAAGAAGTAAAAACCGGTTCCAAAAAATGAGAAAAAAATCAAACAAATGACTGAACGAAAAGCGGAGCAAAATCGGATGTAGATAAAACTTACGATGGCTCCAGCTTGAGTCATCTCCCGATATCGGCTGTTCTGCCAGAGTTACTCCAACTCAGGCATTCCTTTTTTCTTCAGCTTTATTTGTCGGAACAGGCGAGCAGGCGCCTCATGGTCCTCGACAAAAGGGATATCGGTGTGCTGGTACTTAAAGTCGATCAGGTGGGGATACTCAACGACCTCGTCACCTCGAGCGGTCTGGTCAGGATCCTGAGGCTGATCTCTTTGTGCTTCCTCTGTTTGAAGATCAGTCGGATGCGCTTCCGCCGGTGTCTCATCTGTTATCACCACCTCGGTTTCAGCGAGGGGTTCGAGTAATTAGGTTTCATGGACCTCTAGCTCTTGGTTGTCGGCACTGGGACGTTCCTCTAGTCTTTCAGGTTGGAGAGGTAGTTACGGGTCAGTAGATAGAGCCACTTGGTCCGCGGTTGAGGATCTTCTTCTCTTTGCAGGCCGGCTATCACCGGGAGAGTCACGACCGCGTACTGGAGTGCCAATCGTGTTGGCATAGGAAGGAAAAGACAAGAGATTGAGATTTCCCATTCTTTGATTGCGATCTCGTTCTGTTAAAATCTCGGCTATGCAAAAGAATGAATGTCGCATCAGAAATCAAATGTCAAAAAGAGATATCGAAAAAATTTAAGCAGATTACCTCGAATGATCCTGTTCATTGCAGTTTGAATACGTGCCTTGCTGATATCATGACAATGTTGGTGGCTCGGCGTCCTGATAGCTTCAACTTTCTCAAGAAAGGATCGAGAACCGCCTTGCGACCACTTGGAAAGACGATCTGCATCAAAGACAACCGAGATGAAGCAGAACAGTAGAAGTGCAATAGTTAATGATTCGAATGCATACCGATATTAGCATTAAATATTCGTTCAGTATCACTGAGGTATCTTTGAATGACGCGTCGTTAATCTTGACGTAGAAGTAAGCCTGGTTCCAGAAGTTCACTTTTAAAGGTTTCTCAGTAATTACGTTGTACTTCGGGACCATCTTCCCATAGAAGAACCCCGTCTTCATCGTGATGCTAGGAGTTGTGAGCTCTTCGAATAAACGGACCGACATCTTGATGCCCAACTCGGCGGCAAGGATGGTGAGCGTTACCAGAATCCTGATTCCGTTAGCTGTGTACTGACCGAGGGCTATCTTCCTTTGGTGGTAGTATGTCGCCAGGAACTCTGGAAGTGGCCACCATAACGAGCAATTGGTGAACCAGGACTCGTAGACGCACGCGTACCCTGCTGGGGGAGTCTATGGTCTTTGGTGGTCCGCCGGTATGAGGAATGATAACTTTGCAGGCGTGTTGGTCTGAAGAACTAGTCTACGAACGCTCTTGAATGTGGTTTTGGTAGGGAGGTGGTTCTCCCATATTTGGTTTTTCTTAATACTCAGACGGCGTTTCTGCTCCGGATCAATCTCCTCGTCGAATTCAAAGTCGGTTCCAGTCCAACGCATGGGGAGGAGATTGGCTAAGGCCATATTAATTGCCTTCTCGGCTGAGGCCTTATCCTTGGCACCTGAATCAGCATCTGCATCGGGATTTCTTTGTGGTGAAGATCTCGGTTCAGTTTCCTGCATCACGTCATCTGCGGCGACTTGACCCGACGCTTCTCTTTCTTCCAGTTCTAGGTTGAATTGGACGATGTTACGTTCGTTTTCGTTCAGTTCAGCTAGGTCCCCAGAGTCAGCGCTAATTGTTGAATCTGAAATCGCTAACCTTGATTGGTGATTGATTTCAATGGTGGGTTTATCAAAGAGACGATTTAGAGAACATATCAAAGAGTTTATTGATTGAATTTGAGTGTTTCTATGAAGAACAAAGCAAGAACAAGTAATCTGAAAGAAACTCTAGTTCTAGGAATAGGATCTAAGCTCAGACTAATTGCCTTCTCAGCTGAGGCCTTAACCTTGGCACCCGAATCAGCATCTGCATCGGGATTTCTTTGTGGTGAAGATCTCGGTTTGGTTTCCTGCATCACGTCATCTGCGGCGACTTGATCTGACGCTTCTCTTTCTTCCAGTTCTAGGTTTAATTGGACGACGTTACGTTCGTTCTCGTTCAGTTCAGCTAGGTCTTCAGTCATCAGCCTCGGGATCATCCCTCCGAGCGTGATCGCTCTCGGTCCGCGAGGCCAAGGGGAGCTGCTGTTGTCGGAGTTGGAGGCGGTGGCAACTACTTTCCCCTTCATGGAGCAGCGGCGGATAGGAGAGAACATTTTTGATCGGAAAATAAAGCTAGAAAGAGAAAGAAGAGAGAAGGCAAAGAACGAAGGATACCTTTTTTTCCGTTGGAGCAGCGAAGGAATGAAGAAATGAGAATTGAAAGGAGGTTTTTATAAGAAACTTGGTGCAGAAGACGAGCAGCCGTCATAATTAGGTCTAGAAGCCTATGATTTACGACACGTGTCCCACTCACTCCGAATCTCGAGAACGCATGCGGTTATGGTGGGATAGCGCGTAACCTCTACGCGGAACTTGATCAACCGAAATGACGTATAAGGAACGAAGGAGTATCAGAATGACGACTTTCTTTTTTGTTTACTAAATAGATCCGATAACTGAGATCACATCATCAATGGACCCGTTCAAAAGAAATTCACCGGAAAACAATAGTAATGGTATTTTCAATGAACTATGGGGGAACTTATTGTTTGGGGATAGATTGCATCTACCCACATAAGCCCATTTTGGTGCGATCTCGGCCCATGGGTAATGGCGAAGTCGGCCCACGTGGTCCGTTAAGCCGACTTTAACGAATATCAGAGTGCATATATAAGGAGAAAGTCGGGATGAAGAAAAGGACACACAAAAATATTGAGAATCCACCATTGAAATCGATCACCAATCAAGGTTACCGATTTCAGATTTAACAGCAGTGTCTTGCTTAAAAGATTAAAAATTACTATTATTTAGATATAGTCTGATTGTTTAGATTTGGTGGACATGATTGCTTACGCAATTGATTGATTGGACTTTGTCTCTGAGCTAGTTTCATTACGCTTTTTACAAGACGATATTTAAAGATTTAACATTTCTTATATCTTCAGTTTTAAGAATTTACGTGCATATTCTTTTGTCAAGAAGACGATAAGTAATAGTACATTTTTTCATGTAGATCAGGTCACGTCGGAGGGAACGTTTATTTATAATGACTTGATCTCAACTACTACTTAATCTAAATATATTGAGCTATGATGCCACAAGAAAGGATTTAATCTCCTAGTTATTATTTACCAAGTGATTTTTTTTTGACATTTGTTGATATGTCATCTTTACAGAGATTCTCACAAAAATAAAATGACATGGCATACTTAAAATATGACATAGTTCATGTCTAAATGTGAGTTGGCAAAAAAAAAAAAAATTAACTGAATTTATGCATTAAGTATGCTAAAAACAATAAAAAGATTAAAAAAAATATTGAGAATATACGATTTAATGTATAAAATCACGTGAATGCAGATCCACAATATTGTGTATATATATCATTTACATTTTATTGTTGACTACATTTTAAAGTTGCTTATTTTCTTTGAAGCTTTATCCAGTGTTAGTCATTACTAAAAAAAACATTACTTTATTCTTTGGATTGACAATGTTGAAAAATATCAAAATTACGACATATAAAATTATTCTAAGTGTTTGGGCAAGAATTTAAATACAGAAATAACTATTAAATGTTATATTATTATTAAAAGGTAAACCTTATGTATTTATATTTATTTTAGCAATATTTTGAAATATATTATTAAATTAATAACTCATATATCACTATTAAAATATAATATATATTATATTAATAAAAATAAACTAATTATCACTACATTAGATGTTACATTAGTTTATATATAATATTTTGTAAATATGTATTAACAAATACAGAACTAAAATAATACTAATAAATTATTATTTTTGACAATTAAATGTTTCAAACATTTATTAACATTTATTGTTTGTTGATGATTAAATGTATTTTAACAAACAAAAATATATGAAAATTTCATATATTTAAATATAGACATACTTAAAATTAGGGGATAAGAGACTTATTTAAAGTAAATAATCAATAAATTTGATATAATATAAATAAAAAAATAGTTTTTATTAAATGTGATTATAACTCTACTAAATTTTAAATAATTTAAAATTAAAATAGTTAAACTTAATCAAAAAAATAAAATAAAAAATATATTTACTATTTTATTTTTTTCAAATCAATAAAATTAAAATATAACTAAAATTTTAGAAATATTATATTTAAAATTATTATTTTTGCTTATGGCGCAGTAAAACTCATAATTCACTATAAACGGCAAATAAATCTAGCAAGTAGACAAAACAAAGTTTCTCACTCTTTTATCTTCTCGCGACCACAGAAAGCAAAAGCAAGTTTAGTCTCCTCCGACGTTCCGCCAGCATGTGAGTGAACATCCGGTGCCGGAGGCTACGCCCCTTCCCTTCCTCGTCTTCCTCTTTTCTGCTCGTCGTCCCTCTTGCGCTACTTCCAAGATGTTCGAGCTTCTGGGTTAGGGTTATTTTCCCGGTAGCTGCTCTGCGCGCGAGATGCGTTTCTCCGGTGCATCTCTGCTATCTCTGGCTGTTCGGAGAGGTTGTTGGCGCGGTGGTTCGTGGGTGGTCGGCTTTTAGGGTTAGGAGCAGATCGATATTACTTTGGGATCTCTCCGCGTTGTCTCCTCCGATTGCGTAGATTTCCGGTTTGGTCTTGTTTCAGGCTGCGGTGGTCTCTGCCGTCTCTTTGAATGAGATTCCATCCTTTCACTTGGTTCTGGTGTCTTCGGTTCTTCCTTCGGCGTCGAAGGGGACCTGCTCCTCTACCCGGTGGATAGGTGAGCTCTGATGGCAGTTCTGTTGTCGGAGGCGAGGCTAGGGCGCTGGAACGCAGGAGGTGTTGGTTCTAGTTCCCTGTTCAGCTTCGCGTCTGTGTGTTTATTAGTTGTACTTGCCTCCCCTGGTAGGTTCCAATGGTCTTCTATGGCCTTGGAGACTCTCTTTCACGCAGCCTCATCTCGGAGCCTTTCGTTTTGGCTTATGTTCCAGTCCTCTGGTATTGTTAAGCGTCGGCTTCCAGTCTGGAGATAAGTCTCTTTGTACTTTCATCTTTTCCCCTTATTTGTCGACTCCGGGTTTGGGTTCAGCAGCTTAGTCTTAGGCTTCCGATTCTCGGAAGTCTCAAATGTAGAGGTGGTTCTCGGGGAGTCATTGATCACCTCTGAGTCAGCATTTGTTCTTTGTGCATGTCCCGGTGCCGTCTTAGTTCGATTGAGCTCTCTCGGCAGTGTATATTGAGTTTCTTTGCAGGTTTTGGAGACTCTCTGGTTCGGTGGTGGTGGTGATTACAACCCGTTATTTGGTTCTCATGGTGGCATGGAAGAGTGTACATCTCGGTTCAAGGTCCTCTTCGGTATGGCTCTTGAATCTCCTCTTCTATTGTTCGTTTAGAGCTTCATCGACATTGAAGGTTACAAACTCCGAAGAGTTCATCGGGAGCTAGCTACACTGGAGATGACAAAGGAAGTCCCGACATCCGAGGCAACGAGGAGAACCTCACCTTCCTAAGACCTTCGTCAATGGTTGAGAACGACTCTCGATTCCCACGATTTCGAAAATCGGACTACTGGAACATGTCGGGTTTAGTGGGTGAGCGAAGCTAGAATGTAATAGTTTGATTGGATTGTTTTATACGAATCACGTTTGTAACCGAAACTGATTTCGCGATTCTAGGGTTGAACTAATATATAAACTAAATTTAAAAAAAAAAGAAAAAAAAATTCTAGTAAGTACGTACGAGTAGGTTATAGGTAAAAAATGCATTCAACAAAAACTCTGTATAATATTCCTCAAATGTGTAGTATATTATTAAAGTTAAGTTACTGATTCTGATTTGTGGAGTTGTGGATTGAAGTATCAAGACAAAGCAGTGGTTTCGATCTACAGCTCTTCTCTTGCGAGGAGTTGACCATTCTCTTGCTTGTAGATGGTTGAGCTTGGGTACACGAGTGTCCGCGTGTAAGAGCTGTTGGTCCTTTTTGGCGTTTTCCCCTCTCAGAGTTTCAAGATTCGATCTTGTGCCTTGCTCTCTCGTGTCTCTGGTTCCTATTGACAGTCGTGTCACGTGTGGCTCGCAGTTATTGGTTATGTTAGCGCTTTGGTCTTGTGATTGTTCTGCCGAGTGTGTACCCTTTGGGTTTGTAGTTGTGACCTGTGCTGGTTTATGGTCTTCTCAAGTCTGTGGTTCTTGTGGTTGGCTCGAGCATCTCTAGGTTCTTCGTAATGATCGTTTGATTGTCGTCGCTATGGAGTTCAATATCAGCTTTCTCGCTTCCATAAGCATTGCAAGTGGTCTCTTTTATTTCAGTATGTGGTTTGGTTTCATAGTTCGAATGTGTTAGTTGTTGAATCTGAAATCGGTAATCTTGATCGATGATCGATTTCGATGGTGGGTTTAACAACTAGACGATTTAGAAAACAAATCAAGAGTTTATTGATTGAATTTGAGTGTTTATATGAAGAACAAAGTAAGAACACGTAATCCGTAAGAAACCCTAGTTCTAGGCTTTGTTTCCAATATTTTCGCGTATGTCGATCTTCATCCTACTTCCTCTTTAAATATGCACTTCGCTGTCCACCAAGGTCGGATTAGTGGACCACGTGAGCCGACTTTGATATTATTCTCGGGCCGAGATCCCAATTAAATGAATCTATATGGGTAGATGCAATCTATCCTAATGTTATTTCAGGATGTATGGTTTTTAATTCCTGACTTTTGGCTCTGAAAGGATTGCATTCCTTGTCAGCTTTGTGTTGTAAAAATGGATCAAATGTTCTAATAAATTCAACAGCTGACAAAAAAAAAGTTATTGATTCTGATTAAATTACGTTGCCTAACAAATCATATTTATATTTTCTCATTCTGTTTAATAAAATGAAATCTTTTTTTTAGTAGAACAACATAACAAGTTTAGATCCTGAAAACACTAAGCTGATATGAGATTCTTCTACTATTTCTAGGCTTTGTTTCCAATATTTTCGCGTATGTCGATCTTCATCCTACTTCCTCTTTATATATGTACTTCGCTGTCCACCAAGGTTGGCTTAGTGGACCACGTGGGCTGACTTTGATATTGTTCTTGTGCCGAGATCCCAATTAAATGGGCCTATGCGGGTAGATGCAATCTATCCCCAACAATAAGCCCCCCCCCCCCCAGTTCATCGAAAATACCGATGATGTTGTTTTTTCCGATGAATTTTGTTGAGTGGGTCCATTTAAAGTGTGATCTTGGTTATCGGCTTTGTCTGGTAGATAAGAGAAGTCGTCTTTCCGACATCACTCAATTCTTCGTTTATTATTTCGGTTGATGACATTCCGCGTAGAAGTTACGCGCCATATATCCATAACAGATATCTTCTCGAAATTCGGAGTTAGTGGGACACGTGTCGTCATTCATGGGTCTTTTAGACCTAATTATGATGACTGCCCGCCTTCCACGCCATGTTTCCTATAAAAAGCTCTTTCCAACTCTCATTTCTTCATTTTCTCGCTACTTCATCGAAAGGTATTCTCTTTTTCTTTGTTCCTTCTCTCTACTTTCTCTCTCTAGCTTGTATTTTTCCGATTAGAATGTCCTCTCCGATCTGCCGCTGCTCCTTGAAGGGGAAAGCCATCGCCACCGCTTCAGATTCTGACATTGGCGGCTCCCCTCTAATCCGTCGAAGAAGGTCAATCGCACTTGGAGGAATGGACAATTCACGTCTGACGGCTGAGGATTTAGCCGACTTGGATAATAACGAACGCAGCATCGTTGAGTTCGGTCTAGAGATGGAAGAACGTGAAGCGAGTGGTCAAGTTCCTGAAGATGACCCAACTTTAGATTTCGAGCCGAGATCAGAACGGGAAATCGTCCCTACTGAAACAAGTGATGCCGCTGGGAATCAAGAAACTTTGGCGCAGAAGAAAATAGATTATGCATTTGCCAATCTCCTTCTGATGCGTTGGATAGGGACCGACTTCGAGTTCGACAAAAAAATAGACCCATAGCAGGAACGTCACTTCAGTGCCAAGAAGAATCAAAAGTGGAAGAACCACTTGCCTACGAAATCAACGTTCAAAAGTGTTCGCAGGCTGATTTTGCAAACTGACCCTCCAGCCGGCTTCTCATTCCTCATCCCGGCAATTCATCAAAGACCATGGACTCTTCCTGCGGGATACGCCTATGTTTATGAGTCATGGTTCCTCAATTGTTCTCTGTGGTGACCCCTACCAGAGTTCCTGACCACCTACTGTTCCAGGCGGAAGATAGCCCTTTGTCAGTACACAGCGAACGAGATCCAGATCCTAGTGACTTTGACTGTTCTCGGAGCCGAGTTGGGAATAAAGATGTCGGCACGTCTACTCGAAGAACTAACGACACCGAGTATTACCATAAAGACGGGGTTCTGCTATGGAAAGATGGTCCCTAAGTATAATGTGATCACCGGGAAGCCGACCAAAGTCAACTTCTGGAACCACCGCTACTTCTATATCAAAATCAACGAAGCATCCTTTAAAGATCCCTCCATAATCATGAATGGATATTTCAATGCTAACATTGGTATGATTCCGAGATCTTAACTCCCTGCACTTCAACTGATCTACTTCATCTGTTTTCTTCTTTGATGCAGATCGGCTCTCCAAGTGGTCACAAGGTGGTACCCAATCTTTCCTCGAGGAAGTAGAAGCTATCAGAACACTGAGTCACCAACACTGGCCTGATATCAGCGAAGCCCGCATCCAAGCTGCTTTGAACAGAATCAGCAGAGGTAACTTTTTCTTTTTGATTACGTTCTTTCATTCAGATATCTTCATTCCTTGAATTGACGATTAGCTCGTTAAATACAGCCGCATTCACTTCGCCAAATCCCAGTTCCAGAATGGGAAAATTAAACCTCGCTTCTCTTCCGTCTTACGCCGACACCATTGGTACCCCAGTGCGCGGGGATGGTTCTTCCGGTGCTAGCCGACCTGCTAAGCGCAAGAGGCCTGCGAATGTTGACGAAGAAAACAGACAAGCCAGCGCAGCTCAATCCCCTCTTACCGAGATGCCAGTAGAGATTATAGGCGATGATGGCCAGGAGAAAAGACCATCCCAAGAGTAGGGACTTATACTTTCTCCTGCTGTCCCGACCGATGCTATGACATCTACCGAGGTGCCAACGGAAGAGTATTTGGTGGACCCCCATGCGGCGGAAACTCATGGTGAGCAACCTAATGAAACCCGGACCGATCACTCGTGAGGATGCGGTTGGATACCCACATGTGGTGGATTTTCGATATCAGCATACCTCCGTTCCTTTCGTTGAATACCACGAGGCACCGGCGCACCTTTTTCGCCAAATCTAGCTTAAGAGAAGAGAAATGCCTGAGTTGGAGCAACTCTCGCAGAGTAACCGGTATCGCGAGATGACCCGAGCTGGAGCCATGGTAAATACTCTCCTTTTAATGTATCGACTTTCATTAAATTTTTTACTATCCTACTAATTTTGTTTTCTCCTTCATCTAGTTTTTCGGGAGCGCCAACCTCATGTAAGAGATTACGAAGCCAAGCTGAAAGCTCAGGATGAGAAAATAGCATCGAAGACCGGGGCTTTGAAAAAGAAGAGAAAGGAGATCGCCGAGCTGGCTTATAAGTGCAGTTCGTACGAAGAACAGATCGGTACGCTGGCAGCCGAGAAGAACGAAGCTGTGGAGCGTGCTGAGTTTGAGAGATCCCGTAATGAGGCTCTTTCGAAAGAGCTAGAGGAGCTGAAGGCACTGAAGGAATGACTTGATACTCAGTGCCATAATCTGGAGCAGGAGAACTCCGAGATCGTCTTGAGGTTCGAGACAACTACCAGGAGGTTGAGGGAATCTCGAGAAAACGAGGTCAGGAAAGAGAGGCTTCAGGTTGAGTCTACTCTGAAAAATTAGATCGCTCTGGTGTACGACAAGATGCGCCAATTCGTGGAGGAACAACCATCCATCCAGTCTAAGCTAGCTCTGTATTCTCAGGCGAAAGGGATCCGAAAAGCCTCGAGAAGATCCATACCCAGGGTTTATCCATGGAGGAGATACTTCAAAAGGCTAGAGCCGACAAAGTAAAATACCAAGGAGAGCTGCAAGGGATGGAGGTTATCGAAGCCCTGGAGATCGATCTTACGCTGATTGGCGTTGATGAGCACGGCTCCACCTTGGCGGTCTTTTCTCCCCAAGACATCGAGGATCTCCGCTCTTAATAGGATCTTCACTGTTTTTTCTTTTGTTTGTATTCTTATGTAAGAACTTATGGCCGAGTTTGGCTTTGTTTTTTTTTTTATTTATGAAATATCGGGCCTTCTTTTTATACAATCTTTCCAAAGTCAATCCTTGAAACGACATCAAATATAATGAACCGAAGGCCGATATCAAACTTCGTAATGATTTTGCTAGGTAAAACAAATAGGTTACTATCTTGTCAGATAGACCGACAATGTTTTTCCTGCAAAATTAGGAAGAAACGTACTCGAGACCTTTCAATAATAGTTCGAGCAGTTTTTCCTTTTGTCTACTGTGATGTAGTCTCCATCATTCGACTTTCATTTTAACCCTAAATGTTTGATCAGGACATAGATTAGGTAAGTTCATTCGACGTGTTTGCCTACTGTGGATTACTGCCGACTTCAATTCATAATAAAATATGAATGAAGTGGTTTGGTTATGACGAGATCCGAGTTGACCTTGATACAAAATATATATTGATCAGAGCACATGAAGTCGTGAGACAAATTTTTTTTTTTTTTTTTTTTTTTGTAACTGAACCCGGTTAAAGGCTGCCTACGTACCTAAGAAGGGATCAAGTCACTCGTAGTTCTTTTTTTTTTTTATAACTGAACCCGGTTAAAGGCTGCCTACGTATCCAAGAAGGGATCAACTCACTCGTAGTTTTTTTTTCTTGTCTCTATGCGCCGAAATAACGCTTGAGGTTGATCGAATTCCAGGATCTTGGAATTGGTTCGCTGGAGGACGTTTCAAGTCGGTAAACTCATGGTTTGACCACGTGCGTTATTTTGTAAGGCCCTTCCTAGTTGGTGCCGAGTTTACCTGCTCTCCATTCTTTAGTATTTTCAAAGACTTTGTGGAGAACGAGATCGCCGAGTTGTATTGGATGCGATCGGACCTTTTTGTTGTAGTAGGATTCGGCGAGATGTTGGTAGTTTTGAATCCGTAATAGAGCTTGATCTCGTCGTTCTTCGAGCTGATCTAGGGCATCAATCATCATGTCGTGATTAAGATCTTCGTTTTGAGGAAGCTTCAGTCTTCTAAAACTGGTGACGTTGACCTTGGCTGGAGCCATTGCTTCAACTCTGTAGGCCAAGGAAAAAAGAGTTTTCCTTGTCGCACTTCGGGGCGTCGTGCGATGAGACCAAAGTACTCCCTCCAATTCATCGGCCCAATGTCCTTTCTTAAGGTCCAGCCTTTTCTTGATCCCGTCGATGATGACCTTATTTGTTGCCTTTGTCTGCCCATTTCCCTGCGGACACCTGGGGGTTGAGAAACTAAAGCGTATTCTCCATTTCTCGCAGAATTCGCGAAACTTGGTAGAGTGAACTGACTCCCATTGTTGGTAACTATTTCATCGGGTAATCCGTGTCGACATTATGATGTACTTCCAGACGAAACTTTGGACTTCCTTCTCAGTGATCTGGACGTAATCTTTTGCCTCGACCCACTTTGTAAAATAATCAGTCATGACGAGTAAAAACGTCTCTACCTAGAACTCGGTAAGGGACCGACAATATCCATAGCCCATCGCATGAATGGGTATGGTGCGGTTGAAGTTTTTAACAGCTCGGTTGGAGAATGGATGTTGGGAGCATGTCGATGACATTTATCACACCGAGATGTGTATTCTTCGCAATCGTTGACCATGGTCGGCCAATAATGACCTTGAGATTTTAGTTTCAATGCGAGAGATCGACCTCCACTGTGGTTACCTCCCTCCCCTTCGTGGGTTTCCATCATAACGAGCTTCGCTTCCTCCTTTCCTACGCAGGTGAGAAGCAGTTTGTTTGCTGTCCATCGGTGCAGCCTACCGTTTATTGACGCTTAGTTTGAGCTTTTCCCCTTGAGTCGACGGGATTCCCATTTATCGGCATGGAGTATTCCTCTGTCGAGATAATCGAGAAAGGGTGTTCGCCAATCGTCGCCATTTTCTGCCGGAGAAATGATCTCGGCAGTGTTGGAGGAGACAGCGAGAACATCTTTTCCTTCTGGTAGTGTGATACTCAGCTTCTCTATTGTATGTATTGGGATTTTCCTTCTGATTTGATCTCGTTGGCTACTCCCCAACGCGTCAAGTGCGTCTGCGAAGCAGTTTTCCTTTCGAGGAACCTTGGTGAGTTCAAAATGATCAAATTCCGCAGCTAAACTTTTAGTAACGCTGAGATATGCATCCATCCTTTCGTTTTTCGCCTTATAGTCGCTGATGTATTGACTGGCAACAAGTTGAGAATCGCAAAAGGCCTGCAACCGCTTTGCTCCGACTACCTTTGCCAAACGAAGTCCTGTAATTAATGCCTCGTATTCAGCTTCATTGTTGGATGCCGCGAAGCCAAGTCAAAACGATTGCTCGATGAGTTCTCCGGTGGGCGATTGGAGGTGAACACCTATTCCAGATCCCTTGTTAGATGAAGCCCCGTCAACGCGCAAAATCCAGCTTTTGACTGGGATGTCAAGTTCTGTTGCCTAATTCAGAGGAATCTCGATAATAAAGTCGGCTAAAACTTGAGCCTTGATAGTTGGCCTGCTTTTGTACGAGATGTCGTATTCGCTAAGCTCGATGACCCATTTTGAAATTCTTCCTGACTGATTGGCATTCTGTAGTATCGTTCACAAAGGGAGGTCGGTGAGGACGACGATGGAGTGAGATTGGAAATAAGGACGTAGTTTCCTTGCCGAGGTGACGATAGCGAGGTCCATTCTTTCGAGTGTGGGGTACCTTGTCTCGACGTCGGTTAAGCGTTTGCTGGTGTAGAAAACGGGATGTTGTTCACCTCGGTCCTTTTTAGTGAGTACGCTGCTCACGGCGGAGGGAGAGACTACGATATAAAGATACATAGCATTGCTTGCATCCGGTTTTGCTAGGACCGGCGGGGTTGTTAAGTATCATTTCAACGCGGTAAAAGCCTTTACGCACGCTTCGTCCCACAAGAATCTTTTATTTCCTTGCAGCAACTCGTAGAATGGGAGACACTTGTCAGTGGATCTTGAAATAAATCAGTTGAGGGCCGCCACTCTGCCGGTGAGGCACTGGATTTCCCGAGCCGTTTTGGGTTTGCTTCAATGCCTCACTGTGTCACGATATATCCGAGGAATTCTCCTGAAGTAACTCTGAAGGTGCATTTCGCCGGATTGAGCTGCATTCTGTACTTGTTTAAAGTCTCGAAACATTCGGAAAGATGTTGGATATGATCTTTGACAATGAGTGACTTGATGAGCATGTCGTCAATGTAGACCTCCATAGTAATTCCCAGTTTGTCGGCGAACATTCTGTTGACAAGTCATTGATAAGTGCCCCCTGTGTTCTTGAGTCAGAATGGCATTACTCGGTAGCAATATGTCCCTCTATCGGTAATGAACGACGTGTTCTCATGATCATCCGGGTACATCATGATCTGATTATAACCCGAGAAGGCGTCCATGAAGGAGAGTAGTTCATTGCCGGACGTAGACTCCACCATCTGATTTATATGGGGCAGAGGAAAACTGTCTTTTGGACAGGCTTTGTTCAGATCGGTAAAGTCGATGCATACTCTCCATTTCCCATTCTTCTTTTTAACAACGACCGGGTTAGCTAACCAATCTGGATACTTAACTTCGGCGATAGATCCAGCTTCGAGAAGTCTGTCGACCTCGTCGTTGACTGCCTTGTCTCTCTCGGGACCGAGTTTTCGTCTTTTCTGTTTAATTGGTTTGTAAGTTGGATCGACATTCAGTCGATGAGCTGTGACAGCTGGATCAATACCGGGCATGTCGGTCGTTGTCCAGGCAAACATTGATTTATTCGCGCGAAGGAAAGCGGTCAACTTTGTTACCAGGTCGTTGTTGAGCTTAGATCCTATTCATACGGTTCTGTCTGGATTTTCAGCATCGATGTCGACTTGAACCGTCTCTTCCTAAGATGGTGATAGCTTTTTTCCGGTTCGATAGCGAAGGTGACCTGTTTATTTTTGAAGTCAGAGACCAACATACTTCGTGCAAGACGTTGATTCCTGTTGAGTGTGAAGATTTTTCCTTCTTTGGTAGGAAATTTTACGCATTGGTGGTACGTTGATGGAACCGCTTTCATCAAATGAAGCCATGGTGTTCCGAGAATTGCATTGTACTGGGTTTCGGTATCTATCATGGAGAATTTGACGAGTTTGCTCACTCCACCGACGAATACGTTGAGGCGGATGGTACCTAACAGCGTTGTCGATGATCCATTGAACTCGGTAAGTGCCCGCGAGGAGGGCTTGATATCTTTGAGATCTACCATCATTTTAATCAGCGTTTGTCGAAAGATGAGATCGACGGAGCTTCCGGTATCGATAAGGACACGAGTGACTTCGCAAGTACCGATTTGAAGTTCGACTAACAGGGGGTCATTGTGTGGGTAGTCAATGTCGGTTAGGTCGAGATCAGAAAATGTGATGGGTGTTTCCGCTTCATGTTTTGTCGGCCATCGGTGAGCACTCACGGCTTTGCGTTGATACTCCTTTATAGTCTTTACCGAGCTGTTGTATATGGGGGACCCTCCCAGGATGACATTGACTCGCCGGAAGACGCTGGGACGCTTGTCTGATAGTGATTTCCTGAGATCTGATGTTGCCGTGTTAGCATTTGAGTTGAGCTTCTGGCGGAGATCCTTGTCTGAGAGCTTCGTTCTCTTTTTTTGGAGGAGGATATCTTGCATATCGGTATTTGAAAGTTTTTGTTGGAGATGTCCCCAAAGATCTCGGTTACTGATGTCCTCATGAGATGATGTTGAGAGATGTGTCGAGATAAGATTAATTCGTCGTGTCACTTGTGGTCTCTCGTCCTCGGTATCGGTATCGTCCCGTTGTCTTGGTGGAGCCGTTGCATCTCGATCCTCTGGGCGGACCTCTTGTGCCTTGGCGTTAGCTTGCTTATTTTTCGTCCAGCTCCCTTTTTTCCTTGCCTGTTTGGCTTTTGGCGGATCAGGGGTGACGACACCGTTTTTGAATGCCGAGAACAGAGCTTCTGCGAGTTGTTTGCATTCCTTTGTATCGTGACCCTTAGCTTTATGGTAGGTGCAGAACTTAGTCTCATCGTAAGTTAGGGGTTTCTCCTCTAAGGTTTTGTCTCATACATTCCATGGTCGTTTGGTCGGTGCCGTAGAGGAAGTATTTCTTGGTTCCTCGGCTACCGAATAAACTTTTCCCTTTTTTATCGTTGTTAGGTTGGTGCTGCCGAGGTTCCTGAGTGACGGGGGCCGCCTTTGGAGTTAGATGGGCTTTCAACGCATTTTGTTATGCGGTATAAGCCGCGTTGTCTTCCTCCATACGTATGAAGCAGTTGGCCCTGTGGAGGGCGTCCTCCAGAGTGATTGTACTGTTTGTGTACATGTCAGATTTGAAAGATGATTTGATCCATAATGCAATTCATAATGCCTCCACTGCGGTTTTATCTGGTACATCGACTTTGGAGACAAGATTCTCGAATCGTTCCATGAAGACTTGGAGAGATTCCTTTTGGCTTTGAGCTATTTTCCATAGATCGGTGGCGGAGGCCCCTTGACGGATGTACATCGAGTAATGTTTCAGGAACACGGTAGAAAGTTCCTTGAAGGTGCTGATGGAATCTGCGGACAACCGAGAAAACCAAGTGAGGGCTGGCCCTACCAAGCTTTCGACGAAGAGTTGACGATAACCGGCATCTCATTCCTCCGTGGTGAAGTAGGCTCGGCCCATGGCGATGTTAAAACTAGTCATATGGTCGCTAGGGTCTGAGTCGCCGCGAAAGACGGTATCCGGAGTTTGTCCTGGTGTCGAACTCGGATGTCGGTTATCTTCTTGGTGAAGGAAGTTTTTTGAGTTGCTTCCAAAACTCGATCGATTTCTGGTGCGAAACTCGTGGCTTGATGAATTTTAGACGACATGTCTTTGATCGTCCCTTGAAGGCGTTGACGTTCTTCATTGGTCGCTTGATCGGCTGCTTGATTTCACACTGTAGTTTGGAAAAGACGTCGTCGAGCGGTATCCGGATCTTGATCGTCTGCTTGTGCAGGAGGAAGACAAGCGGCGGCGATTATCTCTAGACGTTCTTGAGTTGCTTTGTTCGCGGCATCTTGCTGATCAAGTCGTTGAACCATGGCGGCGAGAGATGCGAGGACGGTGTTTAGGTCGACTGGCTGTTGACCCGGTGGATTTGTTGGAGATCCCGTCATCGTCTTGATCGATGTTCTTGATTGTTACTATTTATATTTCCCCACAGATGGCGCCAATTGTTGAATCTGTAATCGGTAATCTTGATCGATGATCGATTTCGATGGTGGGTTTAACAACTAGACGATTTATAGAACAATTCAAGAGTTTATTGATTGAATTTGAGTGTTTCTATGAAGAACAAAGTAAGAACAAGTAATCCGTAAGAAACCCAAGTTCTAGGCTTTGTTTCCAATATTTTCGCGTATGTCGATCTTCATCCTACTTCCTCTTTAAATATGCACTTCGCTGTCCACCAAGGTCGGATTAGTGGACCACGTGAGCCGACTTTGATATTATTCTCGGGCCGAGATCCCAATTAAATGAATCTATATGGGTAGATGCAATCTATCCTAATGTTATTTCAGGATGTATGGTTTTTAATTCCTGACTTTTGGCTCTGAAAGGATTGCATTCCTTGTCAGCTTTGTGTTGTAAAAATGGATCAAATGTTCTAATAAATTCAACAGCTGACAAAAAAAAAAGTTATTGATTCTGATTAAATTACGTTGCCTAACAAATCATATTTATATTTTCTCATTCTGTTTAATAAAATGAAATCTTTTTTTTTTAGTAGAACAACATAACAAGTTTAGATCCTGAAAACACTAAGCTGATATGAGATTCTTCTACTATTTTTTGGTTTCAATAATAAAACTAATTACCTTCTTTTGTTAATTAGAAGGGTAATTACATATAAAATCTGATAAAATCTGATAAATACATTCTCTATTTTATAAAAGTGTCATTTTAAGTATTTCACATAAATTAAGAACATTAATAAAAATTATTTTTGTCCATGATTAATACATTAAAAGAATTCTCTATCCAATTAATACATTAAATTAATGAAGTTAAAATTGGAATATTGTTTATAAATTTACATTAAAAATGTAAAGTGATACTTTTTATGAAATAAAATGAAAATGTTAAAGTGACTCATTTAAAAAAATGGAGAGGGTATATTTTATTCCATTAAAACAATAGTAGTAAATTTTTGTTCTATTTTTTCAATTTTCCTTAATTAAATTTTGTTTTTGTTTGTTTTGTTTGAAAGAGTACAAAATGGATAAACACTAAATTGCTGTGTAAGTATGTAGCGAGTAGATAATAGGTTTATACTCGCGCAGCTGTCGCTTTATCTGCTTGTTAACATGAAAGCGACCGGTTGAGTAATTGTTTTTTTCTCTCTACTTCTAAAAATGAAGTAAAAATGATTAATTACGAAAATGCCCCATCCTTTAATGTGTCTTAATTTCCCATAGATTTGCACCGCGTTACAACCCTCGTAGTTATCTCTTCAAATCCAGAGAGAAAGAAACGATTTTTCTCATGAGATTCTGATTTTCTCTTCGTGGGTTTTGTTCTTACGAGAAATCTAAAGGATTTACTGCTGGAAAGTTTTTGTTTTTTTCCATCTCGAGCTACGATTATTCAGGTGATTTACTTGTTTATGTTTCTGGAGATTCTGTTTGATTCTCATGAACCCTAACTTTTGTAGATGTTGTTCGTTCTTGGTGAAGGGTTTTTAATTGATTGTGTGTGTTCGGTTGTTGTTTTTCTTCTAATTAGTTTGTCTTTTTCTGAATTTTTGTTGTCGGAAATATTTCAGGGAAATATGGAGATGGAAACTGTTGTGGGAGTCGGTGAAGAGACAAGACCTAAAGCCAGCTCTTCGGA
The DNA here is from genome assembly GCA_012274485.2 of Sinapis alba. Classification (NCBI taxonomy): domain Eukaryota; kingdom Viridiplantae; phylum Streptophyta; class Magnoliopsida; order Brassicales; family Brassicaceae; genus Sinapis; species Sinapis alba. The sequence continues at coordinate 69,062 of MU106643.1, forward strand.
AACTGGGTCAGCAAAACAGAACGACGTCGTCGCCTCAGGTGAGAAACCCCTAGAAGAGAACGGTGTTAGGGTTTCTGAAAACGGAGAGCACAAGGTTGTTGAAGAGTCTGGTGTTATTGAAGCCTGTATGATGAATGGAGTTTCGTCTTTGCTAAAGCTTAAGCAAGATGCCAGTGAAAATAATGATGCTGAAGATGAAGATGGTGAAGAAGAAGAAGAAGAAGAAGAAGAGGAGGAGGAAGAGCATGGATACCATGTAGGAGATTTTGTTTGGGGCAAAATCAAGAATCATCCATGGTGGCCAGGTCAGATATACGATCCATCGGAAGCTTCAGATTTGGCGTTGAAGATAAAGCAAAAGGGGAAGTTGCTTGTTGCGTATTTTGGAGACGGGACATTCGCTTGGTGCGGTCCCTCGCAGTTAAAACCGTTTGCAGAGAGTTTCAAAGAGTGTTCTTACGTAAGCAACTCGAGGGGCTTTGTTACTGCAGTGGAAGAGGCGGTTGAAGAAATGGGTAGACACATGGAGCGTTTACTGATACGTGATTGCACAGTGGAGCTTGATAACCGTGTAGTTAAGAATGCTGGGATAAAAGAAGGTGTTGTTGTTCGTGATGTGAGAAGAGAGATGATTTCTTCTTTGCTGGTTGGAAAACCTGAAGGGATTCTTCAAGATGTTAAAGGATTTGCAGAGACGGTTAGTTTCAGCGGTTTGCTTGAGCTTGAGATTGTGAAAAGGAAGGTGTCTGCGTTTTATCGGTCTAAAAGAGGGTACGGTTTGACTGAGTTTCCTGAGCCCCAATCAGTCCCGGGACTTGAAGACAAGAACAATGACGATGATGATGATGATGATGAAGACGAGGACTTGGATGATGGTGGTGCTAAACGTTCAACCATAGAAAAAGGAAAAGAAGAAGAAGCTTTGGATCCTGATGAAAACTCGTCGATTCAAAGACCGTTAGTGAAGTGCTCAGGGTTTCCTGATCATAGGCTGCAACACAGAAGGAAGCAGAAGAGCATTGCTGAGATATTGGAAAATGAGTCTTGTGCTAAGGTGAGATTTGAGATAGAACCAGAGGATGAAAATGGAAAGTCGAGTAGGAAAAAGGTAAAACGCAGTGATGAAGTCAAGGGTGAGCATGCACTTGTAACCACCACCAATCCTAGGAGTGGAAGAATGAAAGAAGATAGCAAAGGCAAAAGGACGAGGAAGAAAAGGGATGAGGATGGGAGTGGAGAGAGAGAAGAGGATGAAGCAGATAATGATTCAACTCCGTTAGCTTCACTGCGAAAGAGGGTGAAGGTTGATGCTGCTTCAAGTGCTGGAAATGGCGAGACCTCCACACAAACAACAAAGAGAGAGAGGAAGAAGAGCAAGTACTTTTCGCCTGAGTTCTTGTCAGAGTTTTCATCGAAAGGGAGAAAAAAGACCAACACTGAACCTGAATCTTCCAAAGTTCCAAGTCAGAGCCAAGTAGGAGAGATAATGGCCGACGATAGTAATAGCCTCGTGGTGGTGGAAGAGGATGACCCTTGTGAATTATTACTATTGGAGAATGGTGAAGGTCATCAAGAACTGTCAGAGGAACTTAGTAACGCTGTCGGTTTTCTGAGACTGGGAGCTACAACTGAGGAAATTCGGGATCTCATTCGTGTATCTGCTCTTGGTACAGAATATCCAAAAGACAGTAGCTCAAGAGACATGGTAAGAGAGTTCATGTCCATCTACAGAAGCTTCACATATCGTGAGGGTGTCAATAGCAAGTTTCTAGGGAGTTACAATACTGCGGATACAGACAAGGAAGAAATGAATGGGACAGGCAAACCTGAGGAGATTGAGCAAACTGGAAAAGAAGAGAATGAGACAACAAAGAGACAGAGAAAACCAAAGACGCTAACATCTAAGAAGCAAGCTAATGAAGTAGAAGAAAACCGCAAAGAGGTGACTGAGACAACAAAGAAAGAGAGAAAGCGTAAGAAGCCTGAACCAGAGAAGAAAGCTGATGAAGAAGAGGAAACTCTAAAAGAGTCTTCTACGAAGAAAGAGAGAAAATTTAAGAAGCCTAAATCAACGAAGCAAGAGGGTGAAGAAGAAGAGGCGAGTGGGTCAACGAAGAAAGAGAAAAAAACTAAGAAGCCTAAGTTTGAGGAACATGAAACGCCGAGTGAGTCTGACCAGAAGGAAAGAGAAGAAAAGACGAAGAAGCAGGAATCTGAGAAGGAATTTTCAGGAGCTGAGCTGTTTGTTACATTTGGTCCTGGTTCAAGTCTACCTACAAAGGAAGCTCTTATTGAAATCTATGGAAAGTTTGGAGCTTTGGATGAAGAGAGAAGCTATGTTTTAGACACCAACTTCTGTGCACATGTTGCCTTCTTGAACGTGGACGATGGAGAGAAAGCCTTTGAGTCTTCACTAGAGAGCTCTCCTTTTACTTCTACTTCCACAGTTAAATTCAGACTCAAGTATCCTAATGAGAGAGCAGGGGAGAAGAAAGGTGAAGCTGAAGTTGCAGAGACAAAAACTTTGGAGATGGAACATTTGAAGAAGAAGTTTGAGGAGATGATATCACTGGTGGATAAATCTGAAGGAGGAATGAATGAAGAAGTCAAAGTGAAACTTGAAGAGCAGATGGTGAATTTGCTCGAGGAAGTAAGAAAGATGCCATTGTCTTAGGATTATATTTTATGTTTGTTGAGACGTTTACAGGAATATTGTGAATTTGCTGGAAAAGCAAGATCTTAGGATTATGTGTTTTATGTTTGTTGTTTGTTGTTTGAGAATTTTGAAGAGACTTTTACAGGTTTTTAGGATATTTATGGTCTTCTGCAAAAAAGAAAAAAACTTTTTCTGAAGTTGATCTTGCTATGATCGTTTTATAGGTAAAAGTTTGAACAAAAGTTTTGGTCTTGCCTTTTGACTAACTTTGAAGTTCACCAAATTTGAGAAACTAAGCACATTCATGGCTTTGGCCTTTGGGTAAGTACCATTCTCTTGAAGGGTAGGGTTTGGTTTGCGGGTCAACTTGATCCGCTTGAAAATTAACTCAATCTATATCCGTTCTGTTTAAATTAACTCAGTCTGTACCTTGAATGTTGAATTTTCTGAATTGATTGATCTGTACTTACCCCACAGCTGTTAAATGGGACGGAATCCATAAGTAATGATCCAAATTTTCAGTTCTGAAGGGTCACTGAAACTGTAATAAGGTTACAAGCCATATAAATTTGAATTGATGTCTTTGTTTTGTATTAAATGATATATGTATATTATTGTCTTGTTCCATGTGATAAAGATTGTTTTATTATATTAAATGATTCTAATAAAAAAGGCCAAGGAAAGAAAAACGCACCAAAAGGTAACGCACCAAACACTGGTAACTAAGGGCATCATTATTTATGATATTTTAACAGTGGTTTTTAACTCATGATTTGATATTTTTTTATATATTTTTTTGGTTAAGAGACGGCTCATATATCTCTTATTTAAGAGATAGTTCTTAGTTTTTCTTAGTTAAAAACTAAGAAAATCTAAGAACTGTCTCTTATCCAAAGCTAAAAATCTCGGTTAAAAGACCGGGGATAATAATGGTCTAAAAGGATTAATCGCAGCGGGAATTTGTCAATGTGGATAGATGTCGTTTTAAGTGTTTTAAGCGTTACTAACTGATTTGTATAACTGACACAACAATTAAAGTTGGTGTGTTTAGGTGATATTTATAAATGATTGACTACCAAATACAGTAGTAATTAATAATAAACTAATACTATTAACATATTACATAATTATAAAAAAATTAAAAACTATATTACCCTAAAAGGATAAACATTATTATTTTAATATAATTAATAACAATATTATGTTTGTTAGGATAAAATAAAACATGATTTTCGTAATACTACATAATAGAACAAAAATACAACATATTGTTTAAGAAACCTTAGTTTTAGTTGTTTGCTTCTACCGTCGAAAATATGGGTGTCCAATCCAAATATTGGTTAGGTTTTAGTTTGTTTGTTCTTTTGGTTTATAAAAAATAATTACCATATTAAAACCATATCTACTTTGGTTTGATTTTGTTTATATACCATCAATTTTTGATTTTATACCAAAAAACTGTAAATATATTTATTATTTTATGAATTTTAATTCATGCTTAGATATCCGCTTTAATATAATATCAAAATATTTTGGTTTATAAATAAACTATTTTTTATGTTTCTTTTTTATTATTTAAAATAATTTGTAAACATATTAAGTTAATAATAATAATAGTTTTTAGAATTTTTTTTGTCAACCAGTTTTTATAGAATAAAAATAAGAAAACTTATAATCCATAATATTATTAAATAACTAAATATTAGCACACATATTTGTTAACAAAAAGGTAAAAAATTATGTTTTGTTTAATCCGATAAAAATGAAAAATAATTTTTAACTTAAAATTTAAAATTAAATTAATAAAACCAGTCTTTTAAGTATGAAGATCATATCAATAAAATAAATTATGTATCTTACAATACTAAAAAGGCTAATATTTTTGGTGGATAGAGTGTCCACATATGATTAAGAAAATTAACCAATCATTAGTCTATCTATTACTACATCATCCTGGATTACTCAAAATATTTTCGAAGTGGGTCATTCATGTGGGCTGCTTATTTCTAAATGACACATTTTAGATCCATCTCTCACATACCTATTGTTCTTTGCAGCAACAGCGATGACCTTCGACTCTTTAACTACGCCTCTATCGGTTGGATTATCTGCAATTCGTCGTTATCCCAACCCACTATTTTTCATTGAATTATGTTTTTAACCCCTTTTCCATGGTTTCGTTCCACCTTCTTTGTTCCTCCTCCTTTATAAATCCCTTCATCCAATCGCTCTTCCTATCAAAATTTACAACCTCCACTGAGGAAGATAAACCAATAGCTATGAACTCTGTTCAGTCCACCGGAAAGGCTCCCGTCACCACCAGAAAGGCTCCCCGCTCCCGTATCCATGTACTTTAATTTATTTGTTTGATATGGAATCTCTTATGTCCATAAACAATTGTATGATTTGGTTATGTGAAACTGGGACTATGAATAGTTTTATCTCATGCGCTCTTTTAATTGTAAAAGATAGTTTATAATCTCTATTGATAAGAGATGGATAGTATATTACAGAAAGAAGATAAGAGAAGGACGGAACATGAGATCTGCTGATAAAGTCGAGAGAGAGTGGATGAGTTATCTATGAAAAAGGTGATCATAACGGCTTCGGCGGGAGTTTGTTAAAAAATCGTTAAAGTAATTAGACGTTTGAAGGAAGTATAAATATTTTGGGCTTTACTCATTTGTATTTTGGCTTTTCGGTGTATTTTGGATTGGGCTCTTAAGTGTTACTTGAGAGAGAAGACTTGGCTTGAATACTCTACATAGTAATAGTACGTACATTTCAGTATTCGATACTCTATACTCTATCATTTGGTGCGGTGATCACTTCAAGATACATGATGGTGACGAAGATGGCGATATCGGTAGCTATCAAAGAATTGATGCAAATAATTGGTGCACTGGATACATCGATGGAGGTGGTGAAGCGAAGGCTCGGAGAATTGGATGAACGTTTCAGTCGATTTGTGGCGACAAACGATGTAAACACAAAAACGCTTAAAGAGACGATGAAATCGACGGAAGGAAATATGGAAGCTAGATTCGGGAGTCTCGAATCAACTCTGATCTCATTCATCCTCAAGCTCACAACCAGATCATGCGGAGTCGAGTGGGGCTAATCAGAGTCATCCTCAAGCTCACATGCCTACTTAGGTACAAAATCCTTCATTGGAACCAAACCGGGAGAATATTAAGGTAGGTTATCGATCAGTAGACAATATATGTGAGAATAGAGAAGGTTTATACAAGAAAGTGGAAATGCTTTTGTTCTCTGGACAAATTCCATTGGATTGCAAGAAAAGAGAGATACTTTCAGGTAACTCAGAGCAGTCAAGATTATGAGATGGAGATGGTATCTTTGAGTTTCAAGAAAGTTATGACCACATCTCCAGTTCTATCTTTTCCGAATTTCTTTATTTTGTTTGTGGCTGAATCAGATGCTTCAGGATATGGTTTCAGAGAACTATTAGTGCAACTTCAGAAGCCAATTGAGTATTTCAATAAAGAATTATTAGATAGGGAACAAATGAAGCCAATTTATGAACGAGAATTGATGGCTATAGTGATGGCAGTTCAGGAGGGAAGCACTATCTGATGGGAAAGAAATTCATTGTTCATACAGACCATACAAGCCTAAAATTTCTTTTGGATCAGCATGGCATCTCTTTGGATTATCAGAAGTGGTTAACTAAACTGTTGGAGGTATGATTTCGAGATTGTGTACAAAGAAGGGGTGGAAAATAAAGTGGCAAATGGACTTTCAAGAGCAATGATTGATAGACAATTGAATGCGGATGGAGTATTGTGTGCATTAACCGTGTCATCATTTATACAAATGCAAGTATCTTCGATGAACTTGATGCAAATGAAGATATTCAAAGCATGATTAAAGAAGTATTGTTAGATACAATGCCTAAAATAGGATTTACAGTGGTTGCGTGGAGATTATTCTACAAAGGCAGATTGTTCTTATCAAGAACATCTCAGTTTATTCAACAAATTCTTCTAGAATATCATGGAGCTATGGGAGGTCACTCAAAAATTCTCAAGACAATTAAGAGGATTCAACAAGTTTTTTATTGGCCAAAAATGAAGGAAGATGTTAAGAAGTATGTGGCAGAATATTTAGTAAGCCAAAAGCACAAATACTTTACTTTGAAACCTGCTGGATTACTCCAACCAATTGTCTTACCTACTTTATTTTGGTCAGAGATTTCAATGGACTTTATCAAGGGTTTCCAAAGTCTGAGTGTGTAAATATGATCCTTGTAGTGGTAGATAAACTCAGTAAATACACACATTTTCTGAGTCTTATACATCCTTTTACAACGACAGTGGTAGCAGAAAAGTTTGTAAAAAAGATTGTTCGACTGCATGGATACCCTACATCAATTATATCAGACCAAGATATGATTTTTTGAGCAAGTTTTGGAGAGTGTGCTTCATGCTAGCTGGTACTATATTGAAGTTCAGTACATCATACCATCCTCAGAGTGATGGCTAAACGAAAATACTCAACTGCTGTTTAGAATTCTATCTACATTAAAAAACGTGTCAGAAATAAATTAACTTTTTAAAACTTTCTAATTGAATAATTTATCTTATATAATATACTTGCTTTCTCACTCGAGACTTATATTCAATAATGTATAGATTTGCAAATATATATAGAATATTTCTAAAACATTAAACATTCATTTTTCCTAGTGTTGTAAATGATAATCAAAAGTTAAAGATTAAGTTCGAAAATATGTAAAAAGAAATATTTCTACTAATATTATAGTTGCCTGATTGTTAATAAAACGTTTTTAACCTAATAATATTTTCAGAAAATTGTAATATAATCAAATCATGTAATATGTCAAATCAGCACCTTTAGTCTATAGTCTTGCAACTATATTTTTTTTTCACAAATAGTACATCTATTTTATAATAGCTAAAAATATGTGGTATAGAGTAAAAACTCAACCAAATATACCACAGAGTTACTGAAAATATATCAAAATAATAGAAAACATAAAACAGTAAAGAAATATAAAATAAGTACAATCAAACAAACCACTCACATAGTAATAAATATAAACGTTAATATAATTAAAATATATTTGAACAAAAAAAAACTAAACTAAAATATATAAACCGCGTGTAGCATAGTTAAAAAATCTAGTTGTTGTAAAATACCAAAAACTAATATTATCGTGTTTGTATTTGCGGGTGGTAATATCAAAACTAATCAAGTTCTTAGAAGTATTTTGTTTGGGTTGATTTGTTCTAATTCATTCCGGTTTCATTTTTCTTCATAAGTTTCCCAAATTTAGTTTCTCTTCAGAAATTCTTTTTGTTTAACGTTTTGGAAATGTTGGTATTATAATCCTTTTAATATAAAACAAAATACCATTTTTGTATAAGTAACGTTATTGTTAAAAATGATAAGAATGAATATGTGCTACGGACATTAATATTCTTTTCTTTTTGGAGAACCTTATATTCCTGTTCTTCAAAGTTCAAGTTATTCTCTCTTTTTTTGTCACTTTCTTTATTTATTCTCCAACAATTCGTTTATTCTTCAAAAATTCAAAACTCCATGTACAAACCGCGTAACGTGCAAAAATGTAGTTCCAAGTATAATCTCTCAGTATAAATACAGTCGCAACTCTTCCTCCTAAGCTTTACCCGCGAAGATCTGTACACAAATCTAACTCAATAAAAAAAAATAGCTTGATATATTCTCAAAGATGAACGAAGATTCTCTGGGAATGTCTCTATATTAAACTCCATCTTTCATTTTGATCTTCATCCTCTTCTTGATTTTTAGTTCTTGATTTTCTTGTTTCTTGATCTGTTTTTTTTTTCTCTTTCAAAAACGATGGGACTTTGCCTCTGTTTGTTAGCAACTCCGGCGACATTGTTGTGGACGACGAGTTTCTTCCGACACAAACTCTTAATTCTCTAACGAATTGTTTCATCACATAATCCCATTTAGATTCGCATTTTAGGTTTTAGTTTCTTCTTCCTTTTACTTTAAACATCTCAATGGATCCCAGTTACGATCAAGAATCAAGATCAAGATCGGCTCCAACAGGTGAAATCGATAAGCAACCGGCTGAGAAAAAGCGTCGACTAACGATTGAACAAGTAAGTATATGATAAGACAAGAGTCAGAGAATGAAACGGTCTATGCGCTACTTTAGTATTTTTTTATTTTGTGTTAAATGTTAGGTGAATATGTTGGAGAAGAGCTTTGAAGAAGAGAATAAATTGGAACCAGAGAGAAAGACTGAGATGGCTAAAATGCTTGGATTGCCTCAACGACAAGTAGCTGTTTGGTTTCAGAATCGAAAAGCTCGGTGTAAGATCAAGCAGATCGAAAGAGATTATGATGTTCTCAAGGCTTGTTATGATTCCCTCCTGGCTAAACATGAATCAGTCATCTCAGAGAATGAGAAACTCAGATGTAAAGTAAGTGTGAAAGCTCCTCTTTCTGTGACTTTACATTGAGCTCAGTTTCTAACATTAGAGACTTTGTTTTACAGGTCTTAACTTTGACTGAGATGCTTCTTCCTGCAACAAACCAAACCCAAAGAAACTTCCAAGTCAAGCTTAACTCTAAAGGTGATGGTGAAACTATGAGCTCTTCCACTGCTTTAGTTCCATTGGCAAATGACCATTACTTTACCAACGTTGATGAAACATTCGGCTGGTGGGATTGGCCATCGAATCTTATGTAAAAAATCTGATAATCCAAGACCGGTGCAGAGCACAAGAGAGAGAGAGACTTAGTATTCCAAGCTTCTGTTCTAAACATGGGAAAAGGTTGAATAGACTATAGAACATAGTGTTGACATATGAGAAATAAGAATGTTTCGAAAGCTATTACCATCACTATTTTATAAAAATATATTATATGGAAGTTTCTACTAGTTTATTTTTTACCTTTTTGAGTTATTTTTATTTATGTACAATCAATCAAAATCTAGTGGGTGATAGATTTTATTTTAAGAGTCAAGAGCAATTGACTCTAGAACAACCAACATAACTAAAGTCATAAACCATTAGAGCCACATACTTTTCAAATTAAAGTAATTGGTTTATGCAAGATTTCATTTTTGTTTTGGCAAACACAAAGAGCCAAAAACTCTTAACTTAAACCAAAGACTACATTGAGAGTGACCACAAGTCAAAAGTTCTAGTTTGTTTTCTATCCATATACTTGAGTGTATATCACTAAAATTCCAACACTAATAAAGAAACTTAGAAAAATATACAAAAGTAAACATGTAATCAAGAAGCACCTATTGTTTACAAAGATATGTATATTCAATAGTGAATTTGTTGAGGGAAGGAAAGTGTATTGAAAAGAGGAAAGAAAAGAAAACTGTGACTCTAAAGTGAAAAAGAAAAGAGGCAAAGATAATAAAAATAAAGCTAAGGCATCAGTCTTTAGGAATCCATTAACTTTGATCTCATATCATTAACAACCTTTTAAGCAATATGTTACAACAGATGACTGGAAAACACCCCCAAAATATAATCAGTAAACCCTAAATCTTATCCATGATTCAGATTAAAAAATGAGCAAAAGATACTACTACCTTTCATCGTTCTCCAGCTTCTTATGATCTTCCAACCATGGAAGTTTTGGAAGATCATCAACGTTAAGTGACGAAGAAGGCAACCTTCTCTGAGCATCTAAAGAGAACTTATCTTTCTTTGGCCACAACCAAATCTTTGAAACAGAAAAGCTCTCTCCTTTAGCCACAACACTACTGATCTTCTTCTCATCTAATGATGATGAATTCCCATTTTGCTGCTGAGATTCTTTGTCTTGAGGTTTCAAAAGCCGTTGCCTATCTTTGCAAAACGGGACTTTAAGCTCAGAGTTACCGAGTATATACTGATAAGAACCCATTGAGAAACATCTCCTAGCATCTAGATTACTACTACTAGTCTCTCCAGCAGTAACAACACCATGATGATCTTCTTGGCCATGACCAACATAGTCAAGCCTCTTGAACTTCCCTAACCTCACCGGTAAAACCCCTTTCTCCACAACGATTTCTTGAATCTCCATAGCTTTCTCGGCTACACAGTCTTCGTCTTCTCTTATATCATCGAAGTCAAACATGGGATTCTCCATGGAGAAAGCAGGGGAGAAGAGAGTGCCACGACAAAGAGGACAAGTAGAGTTAGACTGAAGCCAAGTGTCAATACAGTTAAGATGAAAAGCATGGCTACACATTGGCAACAACCTCAGCTTATCTTTCTCAGTAAACTCACAGAGACAAACCGCACAATCAAACGGCTCCTTGGAGGCACCAACCATTTCTTTGTAATGAAAAACAGGCAAAGAGTCAATGAAAGCTTGATCAAGACCAGAGTCATTAAGATGGAACAGCTGTTGAAGCTGTCTTTGAAGAGCATCACTAGTTGAGATCTCTGGGTATCTATTAGACCTCGAAGCAGAAGGATGCTTTGTGAGAAACCTAACGAGCAAATGAAGAAGGCCAGAGATGAAGAACAAGACAGCTAGAATCACAATCACGAATAGAACCGCCGGGCTGATTCTGCTACCGGACGACGACGGTGGTGGTGGTGGTGGCNGAAGCTGTCTTTGAAGAGCATCACTAGTTGAGATCTCTGGGTATCTATTAGACCTCGAAGCAGAAGGATGCTTTGTGAGAAACCTAACGAGCAAATGAAGAAGGCCAGAGATGAAGAACAAGACAGCTAGAATCACAATCACGAATAGAACCGCCGGGCTGATTCTGCTACCGGACGACGACGGTGGTGGTGGTGGTGGTGGCGGAGAGAGAATTGGGTCTTTGTAAAACGGTGGTGGGTACGCAAATGTACCGTCTTTTTGCTCAATTGCGAAGCGAACCCAAGACATGTTTGCAAGAAGATCTCAATTATCAAGATCTAGAAAATGGAACTAAAATAACAACAAGAGGTCCAAGTTAAGTGGAGGAAGAAGACAATAACATCGAGAGAAACAGAGATACGCAAACACTCACCTCAAAGCCCCACAGATTATCAGATTCACGTGAAGTAAGAACCCCAATCAAAGAGGGCTTGGTTCTTCTTCTCCTCTGTCAGATTTGCAGAGGAAGAAGAGAGTAAAGTAACTCTTTTCTCTCTCTCTCCTCAGTCTCTCTCTCTTAACCTTTTCTTTTCTTGAGCTTTAATGGTGGAAATAGAAAACCACAAGAAAATGGCAATATGATGTTGTAATATTCCGAAGTGCGAGGCAAAGTTGGAAAACAACATGTAACAAGGAAATAAAGTAAAAGCTTTGAAAATGAAAAAACAAAACTAAATTAAATTAGTTGAAGCTTTTAGATTTGGGCCCACGTGCATAGATGAACGAGTTGATGTCAGATGGTCAACTCCAAAGACAAAAAAATGACGGTTTCCTAAGTCTTTGGTCTTATGTAAGATCCGTACTGGGCCGGACCACACAGCCCAGTTATATCATCCAAATCTAACCGTTGAATAAGCGTACACGCGATCTGGTTACGGTATAGTTTATCTGTTTTATTAAACCAATCAATTTACAAACCAATTCCGGTTCAATTTTGTTTTTAGTTAATTTGGTTCGGTTTGGTTCGGTTCTGAGTTGATGAACCTGATGCAATTGCAACAGAACTGAACTTTCAAAACATTTGAAAACACCAAAGCAAAGTCTCTTTATCAATCATCATCATTGGATTTCGGTTCGCTCATTCCAATCCAATCCATTCAAGAGGAAAAGAAAGAGTTCATACTGCATTCATTCATCTCGGTTGAAATATCTCATTGTCTATGGTACGGTAGGCTTGGACATTTTATCCGATACTCGAACCGATCCAAAAAAAAAATCTAAAATCTGAACCGAAGTAGCAAAATACCCGATCGAGTTTATGTTTATGTTTGGATATGGTTTGTTAATGTCATGCTACAAAACAAAAATAGTATTGTGAAATATATATATATATATATATAAATAATTAATTAATATGAGGTATTCCATGTTTATGTTTATGGAAAAATCCAACCAGTACATATATTTAAATGAGTTGTAAACAATGTTTATGGTCACACAATAGAATATAGTAAAATGACTTCAAATCCAAATTGATTTACAGCCAAAACCCACATGGTCACACGTCTACAACCACTAGATCACCTAGTTAAAATATGATATAGTTTAGAATCTTTAGTATTGACCTTATATGTAGTGAACTAAACCGTGAGTTAATAGTATAATCTTTCTAAAGAAAAAAATGTAGATAGAGAGAGAAAAAGCTCTCTGGCCTCTTCCCGAGGTCCGCCCATCTATTTTTCAAAATTTGAATTTTTCAACCCTTAATCCGGCAGCCTTGAGATATTTCCAGTGACCATTTGATGAAATCTTCCCTGTGAAAGTCACCATCTACACCTACACCTTCATTGTCCCAATCTAGATCCGGCGAAATCTGCTTTAATTTCAATTTAGACAGATTCCCAAAAAGTTAAGTCCAAGCTCTAACGAGGACGGTGGTCACCTCCGGAGCTCCGGAGCTTTGTTCTGGAAGCACCTGGTTTTAGCAGCGTTTATAAGTCGTGGGTGACTAAAACGTTTTCTCTTTCTCATCTGAATCAAGAGTATCTAACCTCTAAAAACGGTGTATAGCTCCAAGCTCTAAGAGTAACACTCTCGAAAGGGAACCCTTTGCATCCTCTCCATTTTCAGAATCTCGCCTTGGATCAGATCCGTTTTTTTCCCGAAGTTCATTACATTCCCCCGTGTCACCGTCTCTCGAGCCAAAGAAGTAACACGTCGTGTGATCCTGCAATGACTCGTGTAAGCGCTCGGACTTGTGAAGTCTCTAGCCAAGTGCGAAGTTTTTGATTTGTTTTGTGTTGAAGACCCTCCTGTTACAAAGTTTAGAGTTTGGGTGCTCTAACTCTTAGCACCAACTTGGCTTTGAAGAAGTTTTAACACACCATTGATTCGTTTTGTTTAGAGGTTACGAAGCTTCCTCCAAACAAAAGAGTAAGGCTTTTGATGGTGACTGAGTTTTGCCGTTTGACTATACCACCGTTACGTCTTCTTCTAGTTGCGACTCTGTCTTAGCCGCCTTGCTTCTAAGACGAATTAGCCACCGTTTTTGCCTTCTTTGCACAAGAGNGACTATACCACCGTTACGTCTTCTTCTAGTTGCGACTCTGTCTTAGCCGCCTTGCTTCTAAGACGAATTAGCCACCGTTTTTGCCTTCTTTGCACAAGAGAAGATCTAAACCTGCTCAGATTTACGAGACTTTTACTTTTCAGTGGTGAAGTGCCTACGTGATATCACCAGCAGTATCTCTCTTTCGTTTAGTGTTGGAATACTAGTGCTCTTAAGAATCTTAAAAGTTACTACGTATTCTCTAACAATTTGATCAACTCTAGCATTTGTTTTTGCTAAGACCTTTTTCTCCCGTTGTATACCAATCAACATTTCCGCTGAACTTTTAACCAAGAGTTTACCGTGGGTCAACAAAATACGAGAAGTGTCTTGTTTTTTGAAACTTAAAAATTGTAAGCTTCTAACCAAGTGCTAAGTTATTTTCTCTGTGAAAATCTCTTTGTTACAACATTTTGAGTGAGAGTGTTCACCTCCCATGAATTGTAAGTTTCTATCCAAAAACCTGGCTCTCGTTATGGTGGAGAAAAGACTTAAGCAACTCATATTGTCACGGGTTTCAAGATCTTGAAGATTGAACAAGTATACATTTTGTTTTCTTTAGAGATTCTAGCACTCGCTAAGGTTTCACTTGGATTTGGTTTGCTAAAGTTTCTTTTGAAGTTGGTGTCCTAATACGGGTTTAATCACCTCCAACAGAGCCAAGGGAGCTAGTCTCAGAGGTGGAGTCCATATCAATAAGCAGTGGGCTCTGGTTCATTACGCTAGTTTTTTTAACTGGTGTTGATGTATCTAATATACCTATAAATTTCAAGAAAGCATTATTCTTGAAAGATGAATGTGGTGGCATGAAATTGTTAAGGAGTGGGAGCCGATCTAACGAAGGAACATCTTGATGAGTTATATCATTGTTTTCTACCAAGATTTTTATTCTTATCAGAGACAAAAGACAATCGTCATGTTCTGTAAAATTTACAAGTTTCTTATAGTTATGATCAAGTTGGTACAGTTGAGCCTCATGGACGAAGCGGTGGTCTAGCCCTTTTTTATATGAATGACCCTTCAGTTACTATCTTGTATGCAGATGCCCACATGATTGATATTGAAACTAGACTCTAAAGACATGTGAATTTTATGTCTTTTGTGTACGGTGACCCTGTTGTTAGACATTAGGACCTGGTTTGAGAACGATTGTCATACATGAAACCATGAGAAGAGGGGAGGAAGGCATCATTTAGAGAGCTCTTTCCTCCATTTCCGAATTATGTTAGAAAATTGTGGAATGCTGGACTTCCCATATAAAGGGAATTCATTCTCGTGGGTGGGGAAAAGACGTTCCGGAAAAGTTAAATGCAAACTCGACAGAGCAGTCGCAAATGAAGAGTGGCACACCTTATTTACTCATACTGTTGTGGAATTCTTACAACTATGGGGATCAGATCATAGACCGGTCCTCGCACGGATCCAATCCAGTGTTAGGAGGACAAGAAAGAATTTTAGATTCGATAAGAGATGGATCGGGAAACCAGGATTTAAGGAAAGCGTAATTTCGGGAAGGGGACAATTTGATGAAATCTCAATTCAGAATTTTCATCAAAAAGTTATCTCATGTTGAAATAAGATTAGTACTTGGAAGAAGCAAAATCCAATAAATTCTGTTATATTGATAGAAGAACTAAAATCAAGATAGATTTGACCCAATATTCTGAGGATTCCAAGACAGAAGAGGTAGAGGAATTGAGAAGACAATTGATTTTGGCGTTTAAAGAAGAAAATATGTTATGCGAACAAAAGATCAGAGACCAGTGGCATAGAGATGGAGATAAAAATACAAAATTTCACCATGCTATTACAAAACAACGAAGAGCCCATAATTGAATCATCAGTATCAAAGACAAAAATTGGAAGTTGGTAGAGAGTGCAATCAAAGTGGAGAACGTGGCTGTTCAATACTTTCGAGACTTTTTCTCTACCTCTTCGCCGACAGAGCTAGACGCCTCCCTCAGATTCATTTCATAAAAGGTGTCACATGTCGACAATCTGTTACTTTTAGAGGAACCGTCAGAACTGGAGATTAGAAGAGCCCTTTTTGATATTAACCCAGAAAAGCACCTGGACCGGATGGCATGACTAGTAAATTGTACTAGAAATTCTGGCATGAGATGCGCCAAGACATTATTAGACTTGTGCAAGATTTCTTCACCATGGGAAGCTTCGATCCACTTTTGAAGCAGACAAACATCTGTCTCATTCCTAAGAAGAAAAAACCTCAGGATATGACTTAGTTCAGACCTATTAGTCTATGCAATGTTAGCTACAAGATTATCTCTAAGCTGCTATGCAAGCGACTTAAGAGGGTTATCCCGCACTTGATCTGAGAGACACAATCTGCCTTTGTGGCAAAATGATTGAATTTACAACATTCTACTAGCCCAAGAAAATTTTCACGCCCTATGGACAAACCAGAGATGTAGGGAAGATCTTATGGCTATTAAAACCGATATGAGCAAAGCTTACGATAGAGTGAAATGGAGTTTCATAGCAGCTTTGATGTTGAAGATGGGTTTTGATGAAAAACTGGTTGACCTTATTATGTGTTGTGTCACATCGGTAATATATCAAGTTTTAGTCAATGGTGAACCTAGAGGGTGAATCTTACCAAGGAGAGGTTTGAGACAAGGAGACCCCCTTTCTCCTTTTTTGTTCATCCTATGTACGGAGGCGTTAATATCACTGTTAAACGGAGCGAAAGTGGAGAAAAATATTGTAGGCCTCTGTGTTGCTAGGGCGAGCCCAAGGATCTCACTTTTTTTTTTTTGCAGATGATAGTCTTTTCTTCTGTAAAGCGAAAACAAGCCAATGCAAAGAAATCATGGACATTTTAGACATATATTGGAAAGCATCGCGACAAAGACTGAATGCGGAAAAATCTTCAATGGTTTTTGGAAACCGAGTGGATGTTTCTCTAAAACAAGACATAGAAGATGTTTTGGGGTTTTCTTCTGAAGGAGGCATGGGGATGTACCTAGGATTACCTGAACAAATTTGTGGTTCGAAAATGAGAGTTTTCTCATTTGTACAGGATCGACTCAATGGGCGAGATAACACATGGTCATCAAGACTCCTTTCCAAAGGAGGAAAAGAAGTTCAAGTTAAATCTGTGGCTCAAGCAGTTATGACATTTGTGATGTCTTGTTTCTTGCTTCCACAAGGTATTACCGTCAAACTTAAAAGCACAATTTCTAATTTTTGGTGGAGTTCAAAACAAAACAACAGAGGTTTACATTGGATATCATGGGACGAGATCTGTACCCCTAAAGATAAAGGGGACTAGGTTTTTGAAATCTCCATGACTTCAATATAGCACTTCTTGCAAAACAATTGTGGAGTCTAATTCATTACCCAAATTCTTTATTGGCACGTGTTTTGAAAGGAAGGTATAACAATCGTATCTCTTCTTCCGAAGATCGACGAATGTACTCACCATCATATGGATGACTGATATGCTAAAAACTGAATCTTTTACTACTGTCAAGTTAACAGTGGTTGTTGTAATACTTTAGATTCAATCCAGAGGACCAGTTTACACTTTATCTTTATAGGATCAATATCAAGCTAAGACAATATGGGGTTTTGAAACTAGATAAAAATAACAAGCAAGTAAAACAATTGATTGGTTTCAGATGATTAAGAATGCTAGCCTAAGGTAGTTCAGTCGGGTGTCAAACAAATGTGAGCCAAACAATTATTCAAGTTTTATTAAGAATAGTCTAGAACTCGGAGCAAGCAACTCGGAACAGTCTACTTTCGAAGTGCTTCTCCCTACGCCAGTCAGCCTCATATCCTAAACTTTCGCTTGGTCTGAGATTGATGGCGAGAAGTATAGAACATGTCCGATATGTTCACAAAACACCCTAATATCTACTTTCGCTGATTAGGGATGCAATGCTCATTCAAGTTATGTCTAGCAACCTAAAGCACTTTTGATGAATAGATTAAACCTAGAATCAGGCACTAAGTGGTTAACTTGATGCAGGCTTTAAGAACAACAGTGAATAAAGACAATGGATTTATGACTTATCTATGTTTAGCTTACGGATCTAACACCCTAACACCCTAGACTAAGCAAGGCGACTACTCAGCCATAGCCATGAAGAATACAAAAACAATAGATGAATAATACTGCATATAGATAAGAGAGAAAGAAAAGGGGTTCAAGGGGTTCTTCTCTATCGCGATGAGAGATGGAACCTTTTCCCTTTAAAAACTAGCAAATATAACAATAAAATCTTTATGGTGTGTTTTTCTATCTCAAAATAGCTTAGAAAATAATAAAAAAATAGAAGAAGATAATATATGTAGGTTCATGGCGGCTGAGAGAGAGAAGAGGGAAAATTATGGTAAATCCCGAGTTATTAGTGGTTTCTTTAAAAATCTTTGCCGCGGGAGCAAGCACTTGTTTGCTCCGCTCGATCGGGAGCAATTTCTCCGGTTTGCTTGCTCCCCTACCTTCTTTCGGCAAAAAAGATCCAAATTGCATCAATTTCCTCATGTATTTCTCCAGTAGCCTCCTAACCTGTTTTAGACCTGAAATGACTCCAAAAGACTAGGAAAACTCGATGAAAGCTTGAAAATCTTTGAATAAAACAATATGCTCAATGTGTCAAAAATACCATATATCAATTCCCCCAGACTTAGATCCTTGTTTGCCCTCAAACAATTAAGTACCCAGAACAGGGAGAAAGATTTGAAAGTGTAGAAACTCTCCTATTCTCAACAACCATACTTTAATCTCAAATCTCTGAACCATACAAATAGTAAACTAGGACAACACACCCTTACAGAAACCCCACTGACTTGCTGTTCAGATCGTCTCCATACTCTCTATTTCAAAACCTGCCAAAATCACACTTTCCAGACCAGACTCCTTACTTTCAATTAAGAGTAGTGTGAGCTTCTTATCATGGGCATTATTCAGGGTAGACGACGCTAAGTGTTGGGACAGGCTGTTTAGCGGTGGAGTTAAGTATGTTTAGGGTACCTTTTTCTGTAGAGGATGCAAAATATCGCACAAAATAGTAGAAGAGGATAGATCCAGTGATGTCCACAGCCCCCATTCGTTTTGCTTGCTCTCCTGCCCTTTCTCTCTTTTATTTTCTTTCCCTCACAACTCACCATTCACCTTTTCTGCCGGACCATTCCAGTGGCTCATGTCATATTTCTTTCTTCCCCTTCTCCATCATCTTTTTTTTTCTTCAGGATGAATAATGATGTGATCTGACAGAGAATGAGGTAATACATGGTGAGTTTCATGCCACTGGTGATTCTATGTATTCAACTATTCTGGTTCTCCTGCCCCTGCTCTCTTTCTCTTTCTCTAATAACGGAGCAACCTCATATTGGAGCAGCTGCTCCCCAATTTTGCATGCTCTCTTCACTGATCTCCTTTCTTTGCAGCAATAACGAGTAAGAGTCTGCGTCGATCCTTTCCTCTCCGACTTTTTTGCACATATCTGCATATATGACACTGCAATAACAGAATGCATAAAGGTGGAGTGAAGGCTAAGGTGCAAGGTGGAAACTAGCTAAACATGAGCTAGCCACTTAGGATCAACAAGATGGATATAAAAGATTAAGATGACCTAAGTGTAATTTTGTTTCCCTAATCTAATGCTCACAACAAGAAGAATTTCAGTCAATATTAGGTTCAAATAAAATGGAGCTAGGTCTTTCCAGTGTAACCTCAACAAGCCAAAAATCTTCTGAAAAAATGTAAGATAAAGTCAGGGTATTCCAGGTCCACATGTGTGTCTTTCGTCACTGCTAAGGTCACTGAATAAGATAACTTGAAGCACGAGGTGGTTAGTGATCAATATGGAATAAGGTCCTAATTCTCAAAAGATTTTGACTGACTCGATCCTAAATTTTTTATTTTGGATTAAAACTGACTCTAACACAAAACAAAAGAAAGAAACGAGTTAGTAAACGACGAAGACCCTCCCCCAGACTTACTTCACAACGTCTCGGTGTGAAAATAAATCAGAGAGAAGGTTAAAACAAGAATATGATTATTATTATTTTGGTCGAGATACTTACCTGAGTGGAGCGCCTGTCTGCTTGCTCCCTCCAGGATGCTCTGATTTTGGAGCAAGGTATCTCGAATTTTCTGAATTTTAACTGAAACACGAAAACTAAAACAAAAAAAAATAAGCAAAACAAAACAAGACCAAATTATGTTTTTATACTTACCAGTGGGTTGCTTCCCACCAAGCGCTTGGTTTAAGTCACTAGCTTGACTTGGTGACAGGGATCAGGCGTGTTGAGCATGAGGGCTTGTTCCAAAACAAGCTCCACAGTCAGACATGTTCATCTTCAATACTTTGCCCAACAACCCTTTCACAGCAACTTTTCCTTTCTCTTTCAGCTCATGTGTGAGAATACCTCTAACTTTAGAGAAAGGCTTAGAGGTACCTTTACACTTTACCCCATACTCAATGGATTTCTCATCACACACATGACGTATTAAAGTCATTGTAGGATTACCCTTGATCATTTTCTTCTGGACTTTTTCCTTCACTCCTCCATTCCCACTGAGCTTCTTGGTATAAGCGTGAGGATCTACATTCATGACTTCTTTGATCTCACCAAGCTCCCTCTTTAGAACAACTTTCGACCTTGCTCTGCTATTTGGAACAACATTCGGCATTGCTCCGCTCCTTGGAACAACCATCAACATTGCTCCGCTAACCACTAAGATGCAAGATGCGTGCAATGTAGAAATTCTGGTGGGAACAGCCGCGTAGAAAACCTTGTTGTTAATGTTGGAGAAAGAGACTCTCTTATTAGGCATGTCGATGATTGCTCCTACTGTAGCCATGAATGTTCTTCTAAAGAGCAAAGGCATCTCATGATCCTTGCTCATCTTAACAACTTGAAATTAAGTATGGAGCATACAGTCCCCTACTTGGACAGGAAGATTGCGAATAGTGCCATAAGGGACTGTTGTAGAAGAGTTTGCAAAAGCCAGAGTCATCAGAGCATGCTCAACATCAACAATACCCAACTCGTCTATTATCGCCTTTGATACAAGATTCACACAAGACCCAGAATCACAAAGAGCTTCCTTGAATTCCACTCCATCAATGAAACATGGAAAAGAAAACTTTCCATGATCATCAACCTTAGGCAATACTTTCAGTGCTAGTGTAGACAGTGCTCTGGTATAGAGGGCCTTGATCTCTTCTTGAGTTTCTCTACAGTTTTTAAAGAACATGAGCAATGGACGAATCTGCCGAGCATCTTCGAATGCAAGCTCTTTAGGAAGCTTTCTCACCATCTTGTTAAACCCAGCCAGCTGCTCTGCACTAATTGGATCCATCAGATGTTTAGGAGGAATTGGATAGGGAACTTTAGGAACATAAACTCGCACTGGTGGAATCTCAGTAGGCTCGTCGGGAGCAGTCACGCCAGAGTTAGCAGAGTGCTCTGTTCTTTCTACTGCGGCAGGAGTAGTCTCAGCAATGGCTGTTCCGTTTTGTTTTTCTCAGACCTCTCACATCTCAGCTCTACTACATTACAATGCTGGGCCCTAGGATTTTTATCAGTTTTTCCAGAGAGCATCCCTTCGTACCTCTTGACACTCTCAGATGTTTGAGCAAGCTGAACATCAATCCTCCTTATGTGATTGCTCACAAGATCATACTTTGTATTCAGCTCAGTGAACATGTTGTCCATCCTGGTGTTGATGTATGTGGTAACTTGATTCAGTGCATTGACATGAACCTGCTGGGTTTGGAGCATCTGATGCATCATGATGTTGAGAATTTTCAGCTCATCATGCGGATTGCTCCCGGTAGCTGGAACAGTCTGCTAGTTGCTGATGCGTTGTACCATGTGTCTGGTTGTTCTGCACATACCCATGTCCGTTGATGTAGCTAATCTCTTGCTGATTATTCCCTTTCTTTTCAGCCTCGGGAGCAACTTCTTGATTGTTCTGAGTCTTTTCAGATGTACCTTTCTCCATGATGAAGACTTTTCCTAGGTTGTTCTTTAACAACTGATCAACCTTGGCTGTAAGCTCATCAATTTTCTGGGTGTCGACACTGTTGACTTTGGAGCAATCGCTCTCATAGTTCTTTTTGACAGAGCTAACAGCCATGTTTTCAATCAATTCCATTGCTCCCTTAGTAGAATGTTTCATAAAATCTCCATTGCTCGCAGAATTCAGAGCACTTCGGTATTTCCAGTCTACTCCATCATAGAAAATGCCCAGGAGATAATCATCATCAAATCCATGGTGAGGACATTCTCTGCGGTAGTCCTTGAACCGCTCCATGCATCGCAAAAGGGCTCATCAGTGAGTTATCTGAAAGAGGTGATCTTGTTCCTCAAGGCAGCAGTCTTTTTCTTTGTGTAGAAGTTACCCAAGAACGCTGATCTGACCTGCTCCCACGAAGTAAGAGAGCCAGGAGCAAGCGACTTCAACCATCTTGCAGCTCTTCCATCAAGAGAAAATGGGAACAACATACACTTGATGAAGTCTGGTGGTACTCTACTAACGAGAGTAAAACTGCAGACTTGCTCAAAGCCTTCAATATGTTCCATCGGGATCTTTGTTGGGAGACCATGGAACATTTTCCTCTTCACCAAAGCAATCAAAGCAGGCTTGATCTCAAAGTCATGTCGCGTGCAGGGTGGTGGAGTAATGGCAGAGCGCGTAGCAGGGAAGTTACGCGGAAGGTTTCTCTGCCCAACCGGAGCAGCTTGCTCCTGCTGTTGTTGTTGTTGTTGCGCAACGTGTTGTTGTGCTAGGATGGTCTGCTGCATCTGTTGCATCTGCTCCTGCATCTGGAGCATTGTAGTAGCGAGATCAATCTGATTGTCGTGGTTGCCCATAATGGCGTTGATCGGCCTTGGCTGTGTACGGTTTGTTCTTTCCAACATTGCTAGCTCCTGAATGCTAAGTGTAACCAATTCTCCTTGTGCGTTTCTCCGAGTATGTCTACTGGTCATGCACCTGAAACATTAGCTGTAACAAAAAAAGATGGAGCAAGTTAGAAGTCTTAGACTAAATAAATAACCGAAAATAAAGGTAATGGCTGGTCCCCGTCGCAACGGCGCCAAAACTTGATATGCTAAAAACTGGATCTTTTACTACTGTCAAGTTAACAATGGTTGTTGTAATACTTTAGATTCATTCCAGAGGACCAGTTTACACTTTATCTTTATAGGATCAATATCAAGCTAAGACAATATGCGGTTTTGAAACTAGATAAAAATAACAAGCAAGTAAAACAATTGATTGGTTTCAGATGATTAAAAATGTTAGCCTAGGTTGGTTCAGTCGGGTGTCAAACAAATATGAGGCAAACAATTATTCGAAGTGCTGCTCCCTACGTCAGTCAACCTCAGATCCTAAACTTTCGCTTGGTCTGAGATTGATGGCGAGCAGTATAGAACATGTCCGATATGTTCACAAAACACTCTAATATCTACTTTCGCTGATTAGGGATGCATTGCTCATTCAAGTTATGTCTAGCAACCTAAAGCACTTTTGATGAATGAATTAAACCTAGAATCAGGCACTAAGTGGTTAACTTGATGCAGGCTTTAAGAACAACAGTGAATGAAGACAATGGATTTATGACTTATCTATGTTTAGCTCACGGATCTAACACCCTAGACTAAGCAAGGCGACTACTCAGCCATAGCCATGAAGAATACAAAAACAATAGATGAATAATACTGCATATAGATAAGAGAGAAAGAAAAGGGGTTCAAGGGGTTCTTCTCTATCGCGATGAGAGATGGAACCTTTTCCCTTTACAAACTAGCAAATTCAACAATAAAATCTCTATGGTGTGTTTCTCTCTCAAAAATAGCTTAAAAATAATTAAAAAAATAGAAGAAGATAATATAAGCAGGTTCCTGGCGGCTGGGAGAGAGAAGAGGGAAAATTAGGACAAATCCTGAGTTATTAGTGGTTTCCTTAAAAATCTTTGCCGCGGGAGCAAGCACTCGGTTGTTCCGCTTGATCGGGAGCAATTTCTCCGGTTTGCTTGCTCCCATGCCTTCTTTCGGCAGAAAAGACCCAAATTAAATCAATTTCCTCATTTACTCCTCTAGTAGCCTCCTAACCTGTTTTAGACCTGAAATGACTCCAAAAGACTAGGAAAACTCGATGAAAACTCGATGAAAGCTTGAAAATCTTTGATAAAACAATATGATCAATGTGTCAAAAACACCATATATCAATGACGTAGTATCATGGCAGCAAAACCTCTACTCATATCAGGGTTACGGAAAACAATTGGTACGAGACAAGATACAAGGGTTCCAGACTTAGTTGCTTGACCACCTAAACCTGCTGACCACATTATTTATATATTGCCCCAACTTTTTGTTCAATCATTTATTAGGAATGATACCAAAGAGTGGGATATCCACCTTTTACATGAATTTTTTCACCCAGATGATATTCCTTTGATACTTGGGCTAAAACCCTCTCGTTCTCTAGTTCAGATGGATATGTTTGGAACCATACAAAATCAGAAGTGTATTCAGTTAAATCCAGTTATGACCTACTCCGATCAACCAAGCTGAGTCTTACACATGAACCAAGTTTCACGGGCCTTCAGTGCCGTGTGTGGAAGATAAAGACCCCGAGTAAGATGAAGCATTATTTGTGGCAGGCTATCTCGGGCTGTGTGGCGACGGTATAGAGACTCACTTATAGACACCTGGGCACCGATAGGAGTTATCCTAGATGTGTTGGCCCGGTGGAGTCAATTAACCATCTTCTTTTTGAATGCCCCAGCCCTGCAAGTTTGGGATTTATCGGACTATTCGTCCCTTCCGGGTTACTTCCCGAGTATATCTATATACCAAAACATGAACTTTTTGTTTTGGAAGAGAAAAGAGGTGGCTCCTCTGAGACCACAATTTGATACTTTCTCATGGATCTGTTGATATATACATTTTGAAGGCGAGGAAAGACAAACTTTTTAATGGGAAAGTCGTTTCCCCGATTGACACTCTCTAATTTGCGTCACTTGAGGCAGAATGTTGGAAGAAGGCAAATGAAAAAGAGGAAGGAGACGAAGATTGAGACGACCCTCCCACTATAAAAGTTGAGATAGCACCTCCTTGGGTACCCCGAATCCCTACTTGTCAAATTGATGCTTCATGGATCGATAATGACAGTGTCAGTGGCTTAGGGTGGAGCCTTAAGGATCAAATGAGTTTTGAATCATTCGGACTACGGACGTGCGACAGGAGCCTCACAACTTTACATGCTGAGATGGAATGTTTACTTTGGGCAGCTTCATGTATGAGAGACATGAGGATAACCTCAATACGTTTCAAGACGGATTACTTGGATCTAGTGGACATGAATGCGAATCCGATAGATTGGCCAGCATTCGCGAGGGAAATCGAAGTGTTTAAAAGACTACAAGAAGACTTCGAGGATGTGATCCTAGTTCATATTCCCCGGAGTAAGAATGGTCAAGAAGACTTATTAACGAAAGATGCGAGAACTAGAGGATATATCTTTTTCCATATAGATCAGACACAGACAGATGGAGGTGCTCATCGGAGAATCGGCTCGTCTGACTAACATTTGATCTAGTCTAAATGGGTAGTTGACAAAAAAAAAATGTGAGTTATTCAAAACGACAAAACCCAAATATTCGATCTGATTCATTCTAATAAACATGGAAGACATTTTTTTAATTATCCATGTAAGCCATAAACAAAACTATATTATTCCTAAGATCACTGTTACCAAAATGTTGGTGGTTACTGGTGTTATAAGTGCTTAGTTTTCTTTTTGGGTTCAGAATTTCTTTAATATAAATGGACAGATTATTAGCTTAAGAACTTTCACTGGTTGACATAATAAAATACTAATCTTCCACAATGCTAAAGCATGTTTCTTTGTATGCTTGTGAAAACAAAGTTTTGTAGATTAATAGTACCAACAATTTTTGAATCGAGTCGTGTTGTTGAGTGCAAAATAGAGAGTGACATGTTATATTACTTTCGATCACACGAGGAACAAGATTTGTCTCTTCGTTTATACTCCCTCCGTTTCGCAAAGAGTGTTGTTTTGAGGTTTTATTTTTGTTTCATAAAAAATGTCGTTTTCTATTTTCAATGCAAAATTTATGAAATTTATTTTCCAATTTAATTTTCTATTGGTTGAAATAGTGTTAGGTGTATGGAAATGATGTTTTTATATAGAAAATATGCAAAATTAAATGTTTTCTTAATCTGTGTGCAGAAACTTAAAATGACACTTATTATGAAACAGGTGAATAACCAGGAATGAGATAATAATTAGGAAATCGTGCAAGAAGTTTTCATAATTGGATAAGTAGGTAAGGATCACTGATGATATTACGTTTTTGTCTCTGTTCTAACTTAGCCTTCTCGAAAATCGACTTGGTAAATGTATAGATGTGTCAGAGGTGCAGATTTTGTGTCAGTCCAGTTGGCATGAGATCATTTTCGTGAAGGCAGGATTTTGTGTTAGTCAAGTTGGGCAGCGGGGCAGCTTTTGTAAGTTAAATTATATTTGGATGTAATAATATTCATCTAGTTTAACAAAATTATATATGACTATTAATAAAGGCTAGTGAACTGGTTTTGTAAATACTTATCTGAATATATGAAAGAGAAATATTATCGGATAACTCTAAACCCAAAATTAACTTTAAACCGAAGAGTTAAACTCTAAACCCAAAGGTTAACCCTAAATCAAAGATTAACCCTAAACCCAATGGTTAATACTAAACCCAAGGGTTTAGGATCAAGGGTTAATCCTAAACCCATGGGTTAGGTGTTTTTTTTTTTTGACTATTTAAACTCTAAACCCAAAGGTTAACCCTAAACCCAAGGGTTAACACTAAACCCAAGGGTTAATCCTAAATCCATCGGTTATGTGGTTTTTTTTTGACAATTTAAACTCTAAACCCAAAGGTTAACTCTAAGCCCAAAGGTTAACCCTAAATCCAAGGGTTAACACTAAACCCAAACCTTAAACCCTAAATTTAAACTCAAATCCAAACCCTAAACCTAAACCCAAATCTTAAACCCTAAACCCAAGAGTTAACACTAAACTCAAACCTTAAACCCTAAATTTAAACTCAATTAAATCCAAACCCTAAACCTAAACCCAAATCTTAAACCCTAAATCCAAATCATAAACCCAATTCCTAGACCTTAAATTTAAACTCTAAACCCAAACCCTAGAACCTAAGTATTTTTCTTTATTTTTGAAGTTAAATGATAGATTTGCGGTGTTGAAGATTTGGTATCGAAAGGGGAATTATCAAGAATTGAAAAGCAAATAGTGCTTCAAATTTAAGTAAATTTATCATTAAATTAGAAGCACGAAGGAAAAATAAAGAAGTTGTATCAGATCTGTCTCTGACCCTAACTGACATTTGTAGTAGGAGTAAAAGTGTATTTATGAAAAATGTACACTACCATAGTCATTCACCTAATTATTATTTTTTCTATAGTTATCTACCGCAAATTCCCTTTTTTGTTTACTAATTAGTTCCTGTAATGTTTATCTACTATTAGTCGGTCCCTCTATTTTTATTTGTTACATCTGCAGCCTTATAGTTTCGTTATTTACATATATCCCAAATAAGATTATAAAATTACATGTAATCCCTAATATTGTATTTTATATCACTGAAGCTTCCTAAATTTTCATATATCCCACAAGAAGAATATTACTGTTACAGAGAAGATAACAACGTAGAGAAAACGATCATTCATCTGATTATAGAGAATGAACAATTGTTTTAAATTCACTCAAGCAAAATTGAAGAATCTTTTGGAGTTTCTGAAGCTGGTTCCGTTCGTTTTGCAGCACGAACTTCTTACTAAACTGATTTGTTTGTTATTCTTCAATGAAACAAAGACTATACAATAGAACTTCTTACTGGGGGTCTAAGAAACACTTGAGTTTAGGGTGTAGCTAAATGTTGTGCAGCTGATGAACATATATATCAGTGCAAGCAGAGCTTGATTTCAATCTATTATCCGCTTTACCAAACAGAAGGCTACCTCCTTTCTATTTCTAAATCCTAAGTGGCTCTATGTTCTTGTTTTCCGCCATTTTTTTTTCTGGTTCCACCCCTATCATGACTTTTCCCAGTTTATTTCTTTCTTTACCAAATCCTCCTAACTCTGTCTCCCACCAAATGCCTTAAAACCTCCATGTTCACTTGAGATAAGGACGGGAGTTCTCTCCCCAAGGTGTTCACTAGCCCTCAGAGATAACGTCACCATGATCACTAAACTCCTTCAACTGTTGGAAAAATCAAAAATAAGTCAAGGAACTGCTTTTTAACTTGATTTTGTTTACCTTGACTCATCGGTAATCATTGAGACATTGAAAGAGAAGCAACCATAACCAAAAAAAAATTGTAGAGTAGCGTGAAGAAAAAAGAAATAGAAAATTATCAAATGAGTTAATGGGCCTTACTGGGCCTACTATAAAACTGTGGCCCTACATTTTTATATACAGTAGAATCGTGGAAAAAGCAGGACCGTCCGATTGAACATATATCCTTTGCTGCTTTAATGATCTAACGACACCAAAATAAAAGCACCCCAAAGGAACTAATATCTTCACAATTCGCCGACTTTCTTTTTTATAAAAGATTTTCTCCTAGAATTTCACCTACGATTCCTAAAAGAGTGAGTTTTTTTTTTAATTTCGATTTCTAGATCGTGAATCTGTTTCTCTTCCGTTCTTTATGCAATCGACTGAGTTTTCTTCCTCGTCACATCTCTATAGATCGTGAATTCGTTTCTGTTCCGTTTAGGGTTGATGCGAACGATTAGGTTTACTCCTCTTCTTTGTGATTTTGTTTTTAGGTTGCGAAACCTTGTCACATCTCTATAGATCGTGAATCTGTTAATCTTTGTTTTTAGGGTTTGCGTGATCGTTTGAGTTTCTTCCCTCCTCTTTGCAATATCGTTTTAGGGTTTCAAGTTTCCTTAGTTGTTCCTTATTTGATTTTTTATTTTTTTTTGTAGTGATCTTACATCGACCTGGAAGCGCTTGACTACACATGAAACCGTTGTTGAGGTACGTCTCTGTCTATAACATATTGCATTTGTTCTTTCATCTTTGAGTTTGGAATCGAACGAAGACAAAACATATTTGAGATCATGAGTGATGTTTTTGGAAAGAAGACATAACATATCTTGATCTTTGCTTTAGATTTGGGCTATTTGATGTTATCTAGATATGTATATCCGGACTTGAAACTGGTTATATAAAGCGAACTGAGTAGATTCTTATATACCATTGGTGATTGCTTCTATATTTATTCTCTCCGTACACGTGAACCGTAGATCAAGACAGAGATTTATTGTTTTGAGTTTCTAAGATTATTCTTTTTGCTAGTTTTCACCGTTCAAGTAATAAAGTCTCTCACTTTATCTGTCTCTGTTTTCCTGTTTTTACAGTGTATTTGCGTGGAGAAAGCGATTGTTGACAGATTCCATTACATCCTCAACTCACTGAAAAAACAGTTAAAAGTAAGTTCTATCTCCCTAGGTAGACACACTTGTACTCTACCGATTCTTACATTTTTAATCAACCCCCCCCCCCCCCCCCCCCCAAAAAAAAATATCATAGGCAGACAAAATCTAATAGTGTTCTGCTATATATTCTTATTTGGGGGCACATTGTCCCGTCGGTTGGTAGTTGCCTGCCTTTGGGGATGATGGAACTTTAGTACCCACAGATTTTTACAAAAATGACCAACGGCTTAATAATAGTGTCTTAAGACAAAGACTGTAAACTTGTTGGATGGATGAAACAACCAACGGTTTACAATAAAGTCTATAAAACAAAGGTTACAGATAATAATAGTACCCACGACTTTTTACAAAAATGACCAACTGCTTAATAATAGTTTTAAGACAAAGACTGTAAACTTGTTGGATGGATGAAACGACCAACGGTTTACAATAAAGTCTATAAAGCAAAGGTTATAGATATGTTTGATGGATAAAAAACGATCAACAATGAACAAAATGTCTTTAGACAAAAGGTTATGAGACTGTTGGAAGGGAAAAAGTGATCAAGGGCTTAAAAAAAGCGATCAATGATTTTGTACCCACGGCTTAGAAAAAGTCATAAGACAATGACTGAATCAAAACCTGTTGGATGGAAATAATGACCACTGACTTTGGATAAAAATGGTACCCACAGCTTTATGAAGGGTCTTTCGACAGACAATAACCCACAGCTTCATGAGAAGTATTTTGACAAAGACAGTTAATCAAAAAGGGCTTTTTACAAATGACCAACAGCTTAATAATAGTTTTAAGACAAAGATGGTAAACTTGTTGGATGGATGAAACGACCAATGGTTTATAATACAGTCTATAAGAAAAGGTTACAGATAATAATAGTACCTACGGCTGTACAAAAATGACCAACAGCTTTATAATAGTCTTAAGGCAGAGACTGTAAATTTGTTGGATGGATAAAACGACCAACAGTTTACAATAAAGTCTATAAAGCAAAGGTTACAGATATGTTGGATGGATAAAAAACGATCAACAATGAACAAAATGTCTTTAGACAAAAGGTTATAAGACTGTTGGAAGGAAAAAAGCAATCAATGATTGTACCCACGGCTTAGAAAAAGTCATAAGACAATGACTGAATTGGTTTTGAACCTGTTGGATGGAAATAATTACCCACGGCTTATATCACTGGATAACATTGCTACCCACAGCTTATGAAAGGTCTTTAGACAGAGACAGTAAATTGATCTGATTCATTGGCTGTATGAGGAGTCTTTAGACAAAAAGTTACCCACAGCTTTATGGATATTTTTTTAAGACAATACTGCTACCAATAGCCCTATGAAGAGTTTAAGTACAGTGTTGTTACCTACGGCTTGAGAAATGTCTTTAGACAAAGACTCTGAATTTAAACAGGATTCATTGCTTTACCATGGCTCAAATGAAGCAAATGAGTGTACCCACGGCTTGCATAAATGACCAAACGGCTTAAAAAGGTTTTTAACTGAGACAATGATTTGGACAAACAAAAGC
>MU106644.1:0-14758 GCA_012274485.2 Sinapis alba
AACATGACCAATGTTACCAAACTTACGGGTTCCAATTTTCTGATGTGGAGCCGTCAAGTGCAAGCGCTGCTCGATGGTTATGATCTGTCTGGTTATCTTGATGGATCCACCATCGTACCTCCCTCGACGAACACAACCGATGGCGTTGTCTCTCCTAATCCTGCGTATCTTCTCTGGAAACGACAGGATCGCCTCATCTACAGTGCGTTGCTTGGCGCCATCACCGTCTCGATTCAACCTATCTTGTCCACGACGATCACCTCCGCCCAGATTTGGGAGACGCTGTCTGCTACGTATGCGAAACCCAGTCGCGGACACATTCAACAGTTGCGGCAACAGATCAAGGCATGGACTAAAGGCACCATGACCATCGACACCTACTTCCAAGGTTTCAAGACTCGATTTGATCAGCTTGCACTGCTGGGCAAACCGTTCGACATTGAGGACCAGATCGAGTTCATCTTAGAGGGTCTCCCAGAAGAGTACAAGCCGATCAAGGATCAGCTAGAAGGCCGCGAGAACTCTCCATCTCTTACAGAGATTCATGAGAAACTCTTGAACCATGAGAACAAGTTACTTGCCAAGAACACCACCTCTTCGATTCTTCCCATCACTGCTAATGTTGCTAATCATCGAAGCTCGTACAATAACAACAACAACTCGCAACGATCGTCTCATGGTCAAGCTCGCAACATCAACAATCGCTCACAGCAGACTTGGCAGCAACAACAGTTCTCTCCGCGTAACGACAGCGGTTCACGAGGTTATCAAGGACGTTGCCAACTGTGTGGTGTTCACGGGCACAGTGCTCGTAGGTGCTCCCAACTTCAGAGTGCAGCTGCAAGCTACAACCCGAACCCGAACTCGAACTCGCGTTCATACTCTCCATCTCCTACTGCGTGGCAACCTCGTGCCAATATGGTCACAGCTCAAGCCTATAATCCGGGTAACTGGATCTTGGACAGTGGAGCGACTCACCACCTGACCACTGATCTCAGCAATCTCGCGCTACACCAGCCGTATACGGGAGGTGAAGATGTGACAATCGCTGACGGTTCGGGTCTTCAAATCTCGCATACGGGTTCCACAATTCTCAACTCTCCTACTCATTCTTTTAAACTCAACAATATCCTCTATGTTCCTAACCTACACCGCAACCTTATCTCTGTGTATCGCCTGTGCAATTCTAATAACGTTTCTGTTGAATTCTTTCCCGCTCATTTTCAGGTGAAGGATCTCAGCACGGGGGTTCGATTACTCCAAGGCAAAACTAAAGACGAGCTGTACGAGTGGCCGGTTACACCTGCAAACACCATCTCCCTATTTGCCTCTCCTTCACCGAAAACCACTCTATCTTCATGGCATTCCCGTTTGGGACACCCATCATTTCCCATATTACAGACTATTGTTTCCAAGTTCTTGTTGCCTATTTCTTCTACTTCACAAAAAGAAAACCCTTGTTCTCATTGTTTCAGTAATAAAAGTCATAAACTTCCATTCCATACAAACACTATCTCTTCCACCCAACCCCTTGAGTATTTGTATACTGATGTATGGACATCACCCGTCCTATCCATCGATAACTTCAAGTACTACCTCATCTTCGTTGACCATTTCACCCGATACACTTGGCTTTATCCTTTGAAACAAAAGTCCCAAGTAAAAGAAACCTTTATCCACTTCAAAGCCCTGGTCGAAAAACATTTTGGGAAGCAAATCAAGAACTTGTACTCCGATAATGGAGGCGAATACGTGGCACTCCGAGCTCTTCTCTCCTCGTCTGGGATCTCTCACTTTACATCGCCACCGCATACACCAGAACACAATGGAATTGCTGAACGGAAGCACCGCCATATTGTTGAAACCGGCTTGACTCTCCTTCATCAGGCTGAGCTCCCAGTTTCGTACTGGACCTACTCTTTTGCAGCGGCTGTGTACTTAATCAACCGTCTCCCATCGCCAGTCCTTGCTCATCAGTCCCCATACTTGAAGTTATTCAACAAACCGCCGAACTATCTCAAGCTCCGGGTCTTCGGCTGTCTATGTTTCCCATGGCTGCGACCGTATGCTCAACACAAACTAGACAATCGGTCACTCCCATGTATCTTCCTCGGGTACTCGCTGACGCAAAGTGCGTATATGTGTCTTCACCTATCCACTGGCAGATTGTACATTTCCAGACATGTGCAATTCATAGAGACACAATTTCCGTATGGCAAATCACACGTCACACCTCAAGATCTCTCGGAGTCCCAGCCAACATCTTTTGCTCCACCTCACCAAATCCCTATCTCAAAGCCGCTCGTACAGCCGGTCGCACCAGCGCCCCCGTGTCCGGATCCTCACCACCATGTGTCAAACTCAACGACACCAATAGTGGAGACCACGGGAACTACTTCAACAGGTACGATTATTGGTTCTGCGCAGGTACATGAACAGAGTCCCAACCCGGCGCCAACACCTACCTCTTCTCCTACACAATCACAAACCTCTACCACCGGTGCTAATCCTCCATCACCTGAGCCACACATACCTACACCATCACCAGAACTACCCACGCCTACTTCATCACCGCCTCAAATCACCAATGTTCATCCCATGCAAACCCGAGCTAAAAACAAGATCACCAAACCCAGCCAAAAACTTTCCCTAACCGCAGTAACTAACCCAAAACCAACCATACCCACAACCGTGGCCCAAGCTTTGCGAGACCCGAACTGGAGACGCTCTATGGGAGACGAGTACAATGCTCAAATTCGTAATCATACGTTTGAATTGGTTCCACCTAGGCCGAATCAACATGTGATTGCTACCAAGTGGGTTCATACACTTAAATTCTTACCTAATGGTGTTCTTGATAGGTACAAATCCAGATGGGTGGCACGTGGGGATAACCAAGAATATGGCGTTGATTATGCTGAAACATTTAGTCCGGTGGTCAAGACGCTCACAATTCGCTTGGTTCTCCAAATAGCTGTCAGTCAGTCGTGGGTCATCAAACAACTTGACGTCAACAATGCTTTCCTCCAAGGCACGCTTACAGATGAGGTTTATGTCTCTCAGCCTCCTGGCTTCGTTGATCCGGACAGACCCCATCATGTTTGTCTTCTGAAGAAAGCGCTATATGGACTCAAACAAGCACCGCGCGCTTGGTACTTGGAGCTCCGCAACTATCTTCTCAATATGGGTTGCACCAACTCGGTTGCTGACACCTCGGTTTTCACTTATCCTCACGGTGATCATATTGTCTACATTCTTGTATATGTAGACGATATTATAATAACTGGCAGTAGCAGCAACTTGGTCGGAGGGGTGATACATGTTCTTGCTTCTCGGTTTTCATTAAAAGAACCTACCGATCTCACTTACTTCCTTGGCGTTGAGGCAACTCGCACCTCTGCTGGACTTCATCTCATGCAACGCAAATACATCATCGACCTCCTTACGAAGACGCAAATGCTTGATGCCAAACCGGTAACAACTCCCTTACCTGTCTCTCCGAAGCTCTCGATCAGTTCAGGGACAGCCATTGCTGATCCGCGACAATTTCGTATGGTGGTGGGCAGCCTTCAGTACTTATCCATCACAAGACCAGATATTGCCTACAGTGTTAACCGCCTCTCTCAGTTCATGCACCGTCCAACAGATGAGCACTGGCTTGCCGCCAAACGTGTTTTGCGATATCTTGCAGGTACACTCTCGCATGGAATCTTGTTGCGTCGTAACACACCCTTGTCTCTGCATGCCTATTCTGATGCTGATTGGGCCGGCGATACGGATGATTTCGTCTCCACCAACGCCTTCATACTCTATCTTGGTGCTACTCCTATAGCATGGTCGTCCAAGAAGCAAACAGGGGTAGCGCGCTCGTCGACTGAAGCTGAGTATAGGGCTGTTGCCAATACTGCAGCCGAGATGCAATGGGTATGTTCCCTACTTACTGAACTTCGTATTCGACTGAAACAGCCCCCGGTTGTTTTCTGTGATAATGTTGGAGCTACCTACCTAAGTGCAAATCCGGTCTTCCATTCACGCATGAAACACTTAGCATTGGATTTCCATTTCGTACGAGAGATTGTTCAATCTGGTGCCTTGCGTGTCACACACGTCTCCACCAAAGATCAGCTTGCGGATGCTTTGACAAAGCCTCTACCTCGCCAACGCTTCACGGACTTGATCAACAAGATTGGAGTGGTTTCTCTCCCTCCATCTTGAGGGGGCGTATAGAGTATGTATGTATAAAGGGTAGTATAGTCATTCTTCTAGACCTAGTATACCTTCTGTATTCTGTATATATACGTGTATTGGACATACTAATAAGATCATTCAGTTCCATAAACCTATATTTTCTACAAATGATTCACACATGGAGACTTTACATCATGGCCGCTCAAGTCTATTTTTTTTTTTTGAACACAAACTTTCATTCATACTTAAACTTCTTCAATACAAAAGGAAGAGGATAACCATCCTTTTTGGCAATAATAAACAACAACACATACATAATCTAAGCAAGATAAGTCTTCATTTGAAGATGACAGCGGATTCAAGACGATGCTTGAATGCGTCGGGGGAGCCTTCACGACAAAGTCGGACAGCCGGAGAATAGTCACATAATGTGACGTTGAGGTCCAAACCTCATCTACGAGAACTACCGAAGTAATCTCGGTTGCATCTTCAGATCCCGTAGAGATCGCTACACAAGATAACAAACCGATGAGGAGACTGGAGCAAACATTCGGCAAAAATGCCGAGGAAACACCTCTTTCGGACAGAAGAGGATGTGGTGGTAACACTTTTTCCTCGAAAGAGGAGAAAGATCGAAAGATAACCAATCCCGGTGAACCCACCGGTAACTTTTCCCCAAAGGATAAATATGATCGTGAAATACGAGAAATATAGGTCCCGCTGCTCCCACTAAAAATCTCCGATAGCCTAACCCAATAACCAACTGAAATTAATCGATGGATGAATCTTTCTTCTACACATTTGGATCTTTTCCAAAATCTTGGGCTGACAGATTCGAAAATGCACATGGGCCAGGCCCAAACATAATAACATATCACCTTAGTACACGCTGTCAATCTAGGCCATGATACGACGGATCTGTGCCGTTTGTCGGCGCCAGAGAAAATGTCGCCGATAGATATACGACGGTGAAGTGAACTGCCGTCAAGGAGAAGGAACGGAGCGGAGAAGAGCATCACTTTGAGATATGGAGGAAGTGTAATGATACTGAGAAAACTCAGAACTGAACTGATGATGCTTCGAGATCTGCCGTCGATTTGATGAAGAGAAGCACCCTGCAGCGGTTTGTGGGACTCGAAACTCCCCAGAGGCGAGGAGGTTGAGTTTGTCAGTTGAAATCGTTGCTCCTTGAAGCGTTGAGAGGCTTGGAAAAAGTACACAATGTGACTTGTCTGACGGCAAAAGAAGAGAGGCACGACGGAGTACGAGCTTGAGGAACAGATCTTAGCGGCGGCGAGAGAACCCTCTCGACTCATCGCTGGGAGGAGGAGCAGTCGGAAGGAAAGGACCACCGGAAGAAGCGTCACGAAGAGTCCTCTTCTCCGTTGTAACATCTGTCGGAATCGCCTTCCTCCAACCAGCCAAGTAACACGAGTGAGAAACCAAAACACAGAGCAGTAAAACAGGAACACAATGGTGAGGAAGAAGAGCAGTGTCATCGAGAAGGCCCAGCGCCGGCGTTCGCCGCTGCCGGCGCCAGAGAGCATGGATCTCGTTTGTGCCTCGAGCCCCGTGTCTGAGAGAGTTTACCTAAGCCTTATTTATTTAGTATTTAAGCCGCTCAAGTCTATTAGAAATGTGATTTCCTGGTGATGATTGAGTTACTAATTAAACAATTAGAATCTATAAGAAATGTGTGTGTTTTTTGTTAAAGAGTTAAATTTTGAACACATATTTTTTTTGGTTAAAGGGTTGCGGTCACCAAAACTGACTTTTATCAATTATTGGTTTAGATGTGAAGATATATTCATTATATTTATAATTATAAACGTGATTAATTTGTACTGGATCTTTTATGAATTAATGAAAAATAATTTTATTAAGTTTTTAAAACACGGGTTAATTTCCAAATTTAATACTATTGTGCCCTTTCAGTTCAACTAAATTAATGTTCGAATTTTTATAAATATATTTTTGTATTCTTGTATATAAATGTATGCATGATTGGAATCAAGACACTATTAAGATTAACTAACACAAAGTGCATATTAAAAAACGAGAAAAGTGATTGGAATCCTTAAAGATTGGAATCAAAGAGTGCAAGCAACGCTGGCAATAAGTGTCTTTTCTCCATGTGTTTCGTTTCTGACATTGCCACATTTGTTGGAATCTCTGGAAATTTTTTTTTTATTTTATTCTGATTCCACATGACCTGTAATCAAATTAATTCAGTTGTTTTGCTAGATCGGGAAATTATTATTTTCTATCACGATAACCAATCGTTCTCCGGTCGGTGAACTCCAACATTTTGTATGGTTATGCGAAGTTTTTAAAGTAGAGTTATTAACTAATATAAGAACCCAAAAATCAAATGAGAATCTGAAGATATCTAAACATATAAATATAAATATATATATATAGTTTTTTAATTTTAACTAAAAAAATAAAAAAATGATTCTTATATTATATTAAGAACTAGGGGTTTGTCCCGCGCTTCGCGCGGGGTTTTTGCTTTTTTTAATTGTTTAAATTAATTTATATTTTTAATTTCAAAGGTTTAATTATACAAATTTGTGAACCATTATTTCCATGAAAGTTTTTGTTTATATAGAATATAAGGATATTTGTAATTTTTTTTTTATTAGCGTTTGTCATTGTATTGATTATGTATTAATTATTTTTTAAGATTTTATTATTTCATGTAAATTTTTTTGAGATCAAGCTTAGTGAAATGAAGGAAATAAAACAAATTTCATTAGATCCATTCTTTCTTTTTTAAGTGACCTAAGTTCCATGAAACAAAAAAAAAATATTGTAACCATATTTTTATTTTTTTGTTCTTATTATTTTTCTATTATTTTTAATATTTTGTATTATATCATATTTTTATTAAAATATTATTTATTGACTAAAATTCCACCAAACTTAGATTAAATTATCTATTTTATTTATTTTTATTATATTTTTGAAATATTTTTTTCTAAATCATTATTTTGATTATGCATTATTTTTGGGGTGTGATTTTCATCATTTTGTATAAGATTAGATTTTGTGGTCAAATAGAAAAAAAATGATTCATTAGTTCTTGTATTTTTGTAAGCATGACTATGATAAAACATAAAAATAATAACATAATGAATTTTTAAATTTTCGATGTTAATTTTTAAAATTTATGTTTTTAGCATCACTAAATTATTTTATATCTACAACAAAATATTAATGTCAATATTTTGATGGGTTAAAAATAAATATTGATTTAAATAATTTTATGGATTAATATTATATGTTTGTTGATTAATTGGGAAAAAAATTTAAGAACTAAAAAACTATAGGACAATTTCTAAATTTTGAAAAAATAAAATGATGTAAATAATATTATATGTTTGTTGATTCATTTGATTTAATGATAATTTTATGTAAATAAGATGAATTTTATAAAATTTTGTATTTTTTAATATGTACGCATTTACCTTAAAACTCACTGAAATAAAATAGACGGAATAGTTTACAAACATCTCGATCATTTTTTCCTCCATGTGGCAAGATGCTATACTACCACCGAACCTCATCGTGAGGAAGTTAACCTGATTATTATTTCTCTGTCGCGGTTCCACATTACCTGTTTTTTAACGACCACTATTGGTTCTAGCTAGGTGCCTAGGTTATTTTATTTTTGTTTTAAAAGCTAAAAATACATACATGATAAAAAAGACACGTGAATTTCTTCGTTTACATTTTTATATGTCGTCCGCATATCAGATACAGGAATCTCCATACATATTGGTGTCCCATTTCATTGCTAGCTCTAGTATTGTAGTTGGTATTTCTTTTTCTGGCGGTTTTCTCAACAGTTTCCTTTGTAAGCAAATATTTAATTTATTCAATAAAATCCTTTGTAAAAAAGTAAATCTCCATAATTAGATTTTTATGGCTACTGTAAATTATAAGTTACAAAATTATATCATGTACTACCGACCCTATATTCTAATTTCTAAGAGATTCCATACGTATTTTCCCTGATACTGTAAAAGATCCGATCTGAAAAAATAGTTGAAATATTGACATCACACGTGGTTACAATCCCTATACCCACCAAATGATTTCTCTATATAACGATATAAATAAGTATTTTAGTAATTAACAAACATGACCAACATTATCAATCGATGAGCTGCCACAATTTTAATCATTTTCATTATTTGATCCCTCTAAGTATATTAGAAAATTAGAAACCAAAAAACTTGTTTTTCTTTCCTCAGGGAAATGAGGTTATAAAAGCAGAGATCACACATCGACTTATCATAAGTACAAAACACATCTTCCTCTCAGTACTCTTCTCTCTACTCTTTTCTTCTTCTCTGACAAAAGCCAATACCTGCCCCTTGCAATATCATGGGTCATGAATGGTATGTTTTTATTTAATTTCAGATCATTATTCATAAAACACACTAACGTTATATTACAAATTTCCGCTAATCCAATATAACTATTTTCAGCGTTATATCTTCATTCTGAAAATATTGTTTAGTAGTGCTAGCTGTATATTTCCAACGTTCATAAGTAAACAACACATTTTCAGAGCATTGATCATGAATGTTTCATGTGGGAGTTCGGTCGAATTCTTGCATATATGTTAATTCTTTGCATTATAAATAACATATATAACATATTGTGACTAATAGAGAACTTATAAAATTGTAGTATCGATGCATCAAAGGAGTTCAAGTGGGGTGATGACGTTAAAAGTGAAGTGACTGAGATTGTTCTTGTTCGCCATGGAGAAACCACTTGGAATGCTGCTGGAAGAATCCAGGTATCTATGCATGGAATTTTATACATTATATGTAATCTATTGTGAGTATTATGTGATATAATGATATATACTGCATGTACATAAACACATTTTACATATAAAAAAAACTGAATGCAGGGACAAATTGAATCGGATCTTAATGAAATTGGGCAAAAGCAGGCTGTTGCAGTTAAGATCAAATCCCTTTCAAGCTTTTATCTCCTTTATATATTAAATAAATGATTATATATAGATATATATTAACACATGCATGATCATTTCTCTCTTTTTTAATAATCATTAGATCGCTCAGAGATTGGGAAAAGAGGAGAGACCCATAGCTATATATTCATCAGATCTCAAGCGAGCCAAAGACACTGCTCTCAAGATCGCGGAAACTTGTTTTTGTTCCAAGGTCTGTAAAATTATCTATCTGCATTCTACCCTATTTAAGAAAACCATATATATAAATTACTAACAATAAAAATAGAGAAATTCAATAGAGTTCTACGTGTTTATTTTTTTATAAAAACATACAAAAATATTTTTCAGTAATGGTTTCCAATGTTTTTGGAGTTGTAATTATATTTTCTAAAGATGTATGTTGTGTCTTAACATTAAGACCCAAGAAAAGGATGTATGGTTTAATTAAATATACTTATATACAGGTGACTGAAGTGGCTGAGTTAAAGGAGAGACATGTGGGTAGTCTTCAAGGGCTATACTGGAAAGAAGGAGCAGAGAAAGAACCTGAAGCTTACTCTGCTTTCTTTTCTTCCCAAAATGACCTCGAAATTCCTGTAAGCTTCATTCACACTAATATTCCATCACTCCTTTCTCATATATTCACATGCTTAACTATATCTTTTATTTAACATGTGGTCTTATTATTTTAACGCATGTGTATTATACAAATCTAAAGGGAGGAGGAGAGAGCTTTGACCAACTTTGTGAGAGATCCATGAATGCTCTTGAGCAAATTGCAAAGAAGCACAAAGGTACCAATACTATAAAATTTGTTTACATACTTACAAAGTTGAAATTTGCAAAGTTGCAACTTCTTACGTGTAAATATATATATGTGCATGTATGAAAATGAAGGGGAGAGAGTGATAGTAGTGACTCATGGAGGAGTGTTGAGGGCAATTTACATGAGCATCACACAAGCTTCCTCTGCTGGAAAACTCCTTAATGCTTCGGTGAATGTTGTTCACTTCAGTGACGAGAAATGGATCATTGATTCATGGAGCGATGTTTCTCATCTCTCATCCATTGGATTCCTCCAACGTGGCTTTGATGGAGATGCCAAGCCCTAGAGAACCATTACCCATTATGTGGATCTTCTCCATAAATAATATACTGTGTATTCATTTGATGTTTCTGTGTGTTCATAAGATATGAAGCGTTTCCACTGGTGAGATTGATGTTCTTGTGGAAAATTTTTCTATCTTCTTGTATTTTGCATTAATCTATTAATAATAAAAACTCTCTTATCTAAGACCATCATTATTTCTGGTCTCTTAACTGAAGTTCTTAGCTTCGGATAAGAGATATAAGAACCGTCTCTTAACCGAAAAATATATTTAAAAAAAAGTCAAATATTAAGTTAAGAACTCTAGTTAAGAGATCGAGGATCGATGTCCTAAAAGTCTTCTAAATCAAATTACTACAAAATATGATGTATCTGATAACTTCTATGACCAGCCTCGAGCGGTTTCCTATTATATGTTCTTTGCGGACATCGACCTGAGATAAGAGAATACATCGGCGAAGAATATAAGCTTTTTATCTTATGCAAACCCTCTTCCAGGCTGCTTGTGTGACACGTCTGATGAACAAACATGTCTGAACCGGTTTGAAAGACCACATTTACGAGTACAGTCTCTAAGAATAAGATGATCAGACATAGAGGGGTTCAAGTTTGGTATAGACAAGAGAATTTTTTGGGTTATCTTTTATTTATTTATTTAATTATTTAATTATTTATTTAATTATTTAATTATTTAATTATTTACGTAATTAGGTTTATTGGAAAAAAAATAATCTAATGCTAGTAGGAATTAGAGAACTACTGGCAAAATTTAAGGACTCAGATGTGAAATATGAATCACTACTCTAGATATGACCTTTTATATGCTTGTTTTCGCAGAATACTGGACTAGGATGTGTAAATGTAGTACATAATCTCAAAACCAAAAAAAGGGGAGTTACATAAGGTTCTGCAGTGTGTGAAAACAAGGAATCACAATGTTATCGTAATAGAGCCGCCTTATAAAGAGTGTGTAACATTTCGATTTCTAATATACGTCAAAAAACTTAATATAATTGATTTGGTTATTTATGTCACTAAAATGCACTTATATTTTCTGTACATATCTATTTAGAATTTTAGAATTCAGCATATTTAGCATGAAATACTGAAATGATGGATGACCTATCGAAAAATGATTCGCGATATCATTTAAGTAAAATCAAAGCATGGAAAAAAGTGATGTGGTGCTTGCAGCCGTATAACTATATATGGACGAGGACAATTGTAACTATAAAAATATTTTAATATTTATTTAAAATATGTTATTTTAATAATAACATAATAAATTTGTGTTATTGTAATAGATTTCTCTATTTTTTTTTAAAGGGTCGCGGTCACCAAAAATGAATTTCTAAATTATTTATTTAGGTGTGAAGATATATTCATTATAAATTGTAATTATTAACATGATTAATTTGTATTAAATATTTTATAATTAATGAAAATAATTGTATAAGTTTTTAAAACACGCGTTAATTTCCAAATTTAATATTATTGTGCCCTTTCAGTTCAACTAAATGTTCGTATTTTTATAAATATATTTTTGTCTTCTTGTTATATAAATGTATGCATGATTGGAATCAAGACACTATTAAGATTAACTAACACAAAATGCATATTAAAAACGAGAAAAGTGAATCCTTAAAGATTGGAATCAAAGAGTCTAATCAACCCTGGCAATATGTGTATTTTTCTCCATGTGTTTCGTTTCTGACATTGTCACATTTGTTGGAATCTCTGGCAAATTATTTTTATTTTATTCTGATTCCACATGACCTGTAATCAAATTAATTCAGTTGTTTTGCTAGATCGGGAAATTATTATTTTCTATCACGATAACCAATCGTTCTCCGGTCGGTGAACTCCAACATTTTTGGGGGTTAGTTACCTTTTCTTGACTTCATATTAATAAGCTAGAAAAGTTTGACTGCATTTGATTTTGTAAACAAAAATAATATTGCATTTTCTTACCGCTTTATATGCGCACGTAAATAGTTAGTTTACAAACAACTCAGTCATCTTAAAATAATTATAGAATAAAACGTAATTCACTAACATATTCAATATTTATGGATTCATATGAAAAAAATCAATATGCATGTATATGTATTATCACTCAGTCGAAAGTATAAACTATGTAGGAGAAGAACATGGCAGGATGTGGATAAAGTCCAATGAAATTTTTGGTTCCAAATTTTTTTTGAGGTTTTTATATAGACATAAATTTTAAAATTATGAAAAAATGTTTATTAAGGTGCTTAAGATTTTTTTTTTTTTTTTTTTTGAAACTTCTTAAGATATGTTTCACGGCTTCCAAAATTTTATATCCAGTCCTGGAGAAAAGAAGTCAAATGATGAGTTGAAACTTCTATTGAAGAATATAAAGTATAGGTTTTGAACAATGTCGAACCTTGGAAGTAATCCATTTTAGGATCATATGACAAAGTCACAAAGGATAAAAACATGGTCAATATTCATAGATTACAGAAAATATATATGGCGAGATATGTATAAATAAAACGAGATTATTTCCTCCATGTGGCAAGATGCTATACTACCACCGGTCCTCATTGTGAGGAAGTTAACCTAATTATTATTTCTCTGTCACGGTTCCACTTCCACATTACCTGTTTTTAACTACCCATTATTGGTTCTAGCTCGGTGCCTAGGTTACTTTTTTTTTTAAAAAAAGTTATAAATACATGCATAATTAAAAAGACACGTGAATTTCTTCGTGTACATTTTTTATGTCGTCCGCATATCAGATACAGGAATCTCCATACATATTGGTGTCCAAATTCATTGCTAGCTCTAGTATTGTAGTTGGTATTTCTTTTTTTCTGGCGGTTTTCTCAACAGTCTCCTTTATAAACAAATATTTAATTTATTTAATAAAATCCTTTGTAAGAAAATAAATCTCCATAATTAGATTTTTATTGGCTACTGTAAATATAAGTTACAAAATTATAACATGTACTACCGACCCTATATTCTAATTTCTAAGAGATTCCCTACGTATTTTCCCTGATAATGTAAAGGATCCGATCTGAAAAAAATAGTTGAAATATCGACATCACACGTGGTTACAATGCCTATAACCAAATGATTTCTCTATATTACGATATAAATAAGTATTTTAGTAATTAACAAATATGACCAACATTATCAGTCGATGAGCTGCCACAATTTTAATTATTTGATCCCTCTAAGTATATTAGGAAATTAGAAACCAAAAAACCTTTTTTTCTTTCCTCAGGGAAATGAGGTTATAAAAGCAGAGATCACACATAGACTTATCATAAGTACAAAACACATCTTCCTCTCAGTACTCTTCTCTCTACTCTATTCTTCTTCTCTGACAAAAGCCAATACCTGCCCCTTGCAATATCATGGGTCATG
Organism: Sinapis alba; assembly: GCA_012274485.2. Taxonomy (NCBI): domain Eukaryota; kingdom Viridiplantae; phylum Streptophyta; class Magnoliopsida; order Brassicales; family Brassicaceae; genus Sinapis; species Sinapis alba. The sequence goes on from MU106644.1 coordinate 13,692, forward strand.
AATGGTATGTTTTTTATTTAAATATTTAGTTTCAGATCATTATTTCACCACTTGCTCATTATTCATAACATACACTAACGTTTATATTACAAATTTCTGCTAAGCCAATATAACTATTTTCAGCGTTATATCTTCATTTATGAAAAATATTGTTTAGTAGTAGTAGCTATATATTTCCAACGTTCCACTAACTAAGATGAAAAGTCCATAAGTAAACAACACATTTTCAGAGCATTTGATCATGAATATTTCATGTGGGAGTTCGGTCAAATACTTGCATATATGTTAATTCTATGTTATACATATATAACATATTGTGACTAACAGAGAACTTATAAAAATGTAGTATCGATGCATCAAAAGAGTACAAGTGGGGTGATGACGTTAAAAGTGATGTGACTGAGATTGTTCTTGTTCGCCATGGAGAAACCACTTGGAATGCTGCTGGAAGAATCCAGGTATCTATGCATAGAATTTTATATATTATATGTAATCTATTGTGACTATTATGTCACATAATGATATATACTGCATGTACATAAACAAAATTTACATATAAAAAACTGAATGCAGGGACAAATTGAATCGGATCTTAACGAAATTGGGCAAAAGCAGGCTGTTGCAGTTAAGATCAAAACCCTTTCAAGCTTTTATCTCTTTTATATATTAAATAGATGATTATATATAGATAATATATTAACACATGCATGATCATTTCTCTCTCTTTTTTAATAATCATTAGATCGCTCAGAGATTGGGAAAAGAGGAGAGACCCATAGCTATATATTCATCAGATCTCAAACGAGCCAAAGACACTGCTCTCAAGATCGCGGAAACTTGTTTTTGTTCCAAGGTCTGTAAAATTATCTCTATCTACATTCTACCCTATTTAAGAAAACCATATATATAACATGAGTGCTAAATTCAATAGAGTTTTACATGTTTGTTTTTATTTTAAAAAATACAAAACATTTTTCAGTAATGGTTTCCAAAGTTTTAGGAGTTGTAATAATTTTTTTGTAAAGATGTATGGTGTAACTAAATATACTTATATACAGGTGACTGAA